>OMNW01034048.1:0-15969 GCA_900303245.1 Selene dorsalis
AGTACCAGAGCCACAGTGGAACCCGGACGTTACAAGAACCGGGAGTAGGACCGGAACCCGAACCGGAACCGGGATCGGGAGCGGAACCGGAACCGGAACCCGAACCGGGACCGGAACCGGAACCGGGACCGGGATCGGGACCAGATCCGGGACCGGGACCGGAACCGGAACCGGGACCGGGATCGGGACCAGATCCGGGCCCATTTCGCTCCCGCCTCTTAGGCCCTGAACCCTGACTGACTTAATCTTAGTTTGGTGAGATGTACAACAATGAGTCCAGTTTACAATACTAATGTATGTTATGGTTATGCAACAAAGTTTCTACCACAGGGAGTAAGAAGCTCAGACCTGCTTAGCCTAGCATGCTAGCATAAGAACAGTAGGCTGGACACTGATAATTCTCATGAATGTCAGGACAAATGGTCTCTGGCCGTTCAAAGTTACTACAGCTGACTGGATATACTGGTGAAGTTGACTCTCACTCACACACACACATCAAGTGACACCAAATATCAAAGAGTGATCCAAGCCCACATGAACACACTCAAACACGTCAGGCTACAGACCACTGGTTCCCCACCTGGGGTCCGGGCACCAGAGATCTAAGGGGGTCCACAGAGCTTTGTCTGTTCTGAGGTTGTCAAAATTATATACTGTGCATACTGAAATTTAAAAGTACCGTAGCAATTGGATGATCAAAATTATGTAGAAACAAAGAGAATAGGAACATAAACTTACAACTACTTTTTACTTTTGTAAATAAAAGTTTGCAAGTGATCACTTTATTGTTTTGATGCATCGTTGCACGCAGAGGTTGTCGATGGGAGAGGGGACTGGCTTGTCTTGGATACAAGCAGGGGGGGCTTCAAGGAAAAAAAGTCTGCACACACACCCCTATTGTAGTTGGCTTTTCATGAGGCCCAAATGTCCTGTTTCCAATGTGTATTGGTAAAGCCATTACAATTAAGTGTGTGTGTGCGTGCGTGCAAGTCACTGCTCTCAGATCAGGTCCTGCTCAGCACGGTTTTGATTTCCCCAGTGAAATCACCAGCTGTACCTGCACAACATGAACACACACATACACACACACACTGTGTTTGATTGGGGCTTTTTGTGAGTCACATAACACAACCTGTCTATTTCTCCATCACAGCTGAAACGAAGGGGAAAATATCTGCTGGGGAGGGTGGAACAGCCACAATAGATTTTTCTCTGCTTCCTCTGTTTTCTTCATCCTGTTCTCGTTTCTTTCTCTCCCCCACACAACTTTTCTTTATTCTTCCCTTCCCTTTGTAAATTGTGTTTTTTTTCTGCCAGTGGAATAAAATGCTACATGAAAACAGTCAGTAATCAAATGTCCCTCACCATGGTAACATGGTGACAAACTAAGCAAAACAGAGTGATCTGGTTAAAGTCTGTGGCATTTTTAAACGAAGGAAAGTCAATTTTACTGCTTATTGCTGAAAAATGTGATGTTTCAAGTAAATATCAAAGAGTGATGCTTTTCACTTACTTTACTTCCATGTTTTTGCCTGTATAAAAACCGAAAACCAAAACACTTTCTACACAATCTGTGCAGAATCCATATTTCTTTAGTAACTTTGGTGGCTTATTTCCTGCAGTATGTACTGTGTACTATACTTAGATCAATGGTTAAGTGTGTGAACTAGGGCGGACTGATCCAGCGCGTCACGAAGCCTACCTGCGCAGAGGAGTACTGAGTGAGTCGGTTAGTTCCAGATAAACCAACTTTTTTCCAACCAGCTGAAGCATTGTATATTTTTTCTTTATGTCATACTCTCGAACTGGTGTATTATTTTGAGATGGGACTTCTCATAGGCGGCAAAAAATACGCTTATTAATCATCCCCCATTCACAACCATTTACTGCCTGTACTGCCTGCCCTACTATGATAACCCTAACCCTAACCCTCATACAACCCCACTTCAAAATAACTGAACTATCCCTTTTATGTTTAACAAAAACACAATGGAACAAAACCTTTTGAACTTTTATTTTACAACAAATCATTCAGTTGGTCTGATTTGGTGCCAGATGTCATTTTAATCACACGGTCTTCACATTGTTTAATTCTGTTTCAAGAATTCAGTTTCAAAGGGCCATAAAAATGATCAAAACGTGAAACATTAAATTGAAAAAGTTGTAGAGAGCTTTTGTAACTTTGTAAAATAAAAGTTTGGAGATGTTGATTGTGCGACAGGGGGCTGTTTGGTTTCAGGGAACACCATCTGACCAAACTCTAAATGCTGCTGGAACAGCACAGCAGCTCATAAAGGGCCAGGGTTGGTTTCAGCAAAAAACAAAACAAAAAAAAAATAAAAAATTAAATGGTTCATTTTCTGCTTTTTACCTGGATCCATATCACATGTAAAAATGCCAGTGTGGCTATTTACACCTGGGTTTTAGGCTCTACTGGACCGGACCACTTCAGTCAGTCACATGGGAGAAGTTCTGGCCATGTCTTTCTAACATGTTCATGTGTGAATGGGTGTACTTCAACCCAAACCATGGTCTTTTTCCAAACCTAATCAAACAGTTCTGTTGCTCAAACCTAAACAAACTGCAACTAAATCTGAAATGTACGTAGAAACTCTCTCAACTCTTCTCGATATGGACTTTGTTGCTATTTATGCTATCTCACCTCACTTCAAGCCTCTGTGCTGTATGTTTAATATGAGCCTGGTGGCAGCAGATATTTAGAAAGCCACCCGGTATATGGCTGTTATTAAACAGCACCTTTACTTTTTATTTGCTTAGAGGTGCACTGTGAAGATTCTGACTGCTAGTGGCATTTTGAAGTAATGTTTAATGATTGAAAGCTACAAGCTGATATAAATAATCTAAGTTTTGGAGTGTTTAAAAAAAGCTTTGCAGGTGTTTTTTAGGAGGTAACTTTTTTGTTTGTTTGATACTCTAGGATTCACACAATTTGAATTTTCGTGGGAAACACTGACTCTTTGTTTACAAGAAGACTCTGCAAGGAGGCTTTGACATTATTCTGTTTCTACATAATGTACATTTTCCACGACTGCACATGAAGCAACTTTTGCATTTCTGGGTGCAGGAATCCCTCCTTTGTTGCTTTTAGTTGAGTTTCCCCTTAACTCAAATCTGATAGTGTCGAGACAGAGTGTTGTGCAGGGTGTCAGGTAAAGGAATAAATAAACGTAAGGACAGATTGTTGCATCATTCAACAAAGTTGTCATTGCTTGAATGCTAATCTAGGCCATGACATCAGGCATAATGATTGTATAAACACATCTGAATATGTTAATAGATAAAAATGCTTCAATGCTAAAGTGTGTCAGTGCTCACACTGCGCCCTATAGCTCACATTGGGACCATGGGGTGCAGCAACAGTAACCTCTGATGCAGCTCTCAGTGCTAAACTGGGTCAAAACTTCCAATTGTTCTGCGAGTGAAGTGCAAGTAAAATCAATTAATAAGCCACGGCGAAAACGAGGCTATCACATCTGGATATCCAGCTGTACTACCGGACAGGGGAGGAGCTGTGACCTGATTAGAAACAATGCATCGAGTGAGTCAGGGAGTGAATGTGTGCTGACTTCCAGAATAACTTAAGGTTGAAAACAACTTCATGTGGCCTTCTTTTGAAAACTTCCACGTATCTCATCAAGAAGAAGTAGGGCAGAAAATCACTAAACAACAGCCACAAAGCAGGAGATGAAAAAATCATTGCCGGCTGCACTAGTTTACTCACGTAATGTCAAGTTTTAATACCTTTTGGTTGGCGGTCGCAGATGTTGATAAAAGAGAGGAGAAAAAAAAGTCAGTTTATTTGCTTGTTTGTTCGTAATGGTAAGTGTTGAGTAAAACCTGAGGATGAAGTAGTCGGGCATTACACCTGGATCCAGCTGAAACCCTGCAGTGTGTTTCCACCTGATTCCTCATGTTGTTATTTAGCTTTGTTATGATTACTTTTTTCCCCCAACAGAGGGATCCAGAAAACAGTTGAGCCATGGAGGGAGAGAGAGAGGAGAAAGGGTGGGGGGTAGAGAGAGGCAAAGTAGGAGAGAGGGGGGATGAGAGTACATGGGATCAGGGAAAGAAAGCCAAGGTGACAGAGGAGGAGGGGACAGTAGAGCCGCCTGGAGAAAACAGAGGCAGAGAGGCGAGAACAGGGCTCAGCTTTGTTTATAACACCCTCCAACTATTATTAGTGTATCATGCCTGAAGCTTCACCTGCTTCAGGCATGATATTGCATGCACTGGTGAGCTGCAGTGCTACCTGAGGGTGTGTGTGAGTGTGTGTGTGTCTGCACGTGTGCATGTACAAATGAGGCCATGTTGAAAAGGGTTAGAGGATGTGTCAAGTATAAGGCCTGTTCCCTGCAGATGTTAATGGATGTTGGTGTATATAACTTATAAGGATGTCTGTGTGTGTTCTTGAGTGGTGGAGGCACTTGGATGTATTTCATGTCCCACTCCACTCAAATGTGTGTTTTTCCAGTTTGGATGTTTGAACTTCACAGTGGAGTAGTGGTGCAACGGATCATTGTTGATCCGTTTGGGTCGCTCTCCACAGATCGGCACGCAAGTGGCCTGCGGCTCAGTTGATGGGGGAGGGAGTTGTGCGTGTAGTGTGGGAACACTTGGGCGCACCACCCCAGCAGAATAAACAGGCAATTAAAAAAACTCACCTGATCCGATCCGATCCGTGAGATTATTGATCCGTTCTGCAAAATGGATGAAGTTCCACTGTGTTACATCTTGGTGTGCATCATCATGACATCACAACAGCAAGCCAATTACTGTGCAATACACAGCTAATACAAGGGTAATGTGGAAATTTAAAACCTCCAGCTCACATCCACATTGATTTTACTTTTATATTTGAATTGATTGTACATTTATATAACATTGCATAGCAGTATGGTGGGGGCCTCACATCAGGAGGGTCCCGAGTTTCATGTTCTCCATGTTCTCTTCAGGTTCTCTGGCTTCCTCCCACAGTGCACTAGGTCGACTGGAGACTCTGAATTGCCCATAGATGTGAACATGAGAGTGTGAGGTTGTGAGGGTGTACCCCACCGTCGCCCCATGTCAGCTGGGATTGGCTGTGATCTTCCGTGGATAAGTGGGGTAGCCAATGGATGGATAACGTTACGTTACATTAACTCACTTTGTGAAAACTTATATCCAAACTGAGTGATGGACAGAAGTGAAGCTTCAGTGGTGAAAGTACCAAGTAGGCTACTCCATCTTTTTCAAGTGATCAACTGAAGAAGTGCATGAAGAGTGCTTAGTTAGTGCTGGTGGATGACAGTTTACTTTACAGTGATGTGGAGTAACTTTTCTGTCCAGCAGTTAAACGTTTGAGTTGAACGACTGATTAAGTTACTTCTGTTTGTTGTGACACATTTTTATTAAACAAAAAGTGAAGACTGTACATGACTTAGGCTCGTGTGTGAGTGTCCCATTGTCACATCATCGAGCCAGTTTATGTCCCCTCACTGTCAGTCAGCATCGATGCTGACTTTGCTTAAGGAAATTACCCACAGTCCATAGCCATGTGAAGTCAAATACAGGAGATGTCGTCAGAATGGACCTGGTCCCGGTCCTCTGTGCTGGTCCCAGTCCCGATCCGGGTCCTGGTCCTGTCCCATTCCTATCACAGCATCTGGGCCCTTTCAGGCTCTCACACTCAGTCACTTACAGCTGTGAATTAGTTCTAATGTTTGTAGACGAGGAGCTCTAGATTGAAATGACAGAGTTTATATTTGATTACCCAACAATGCACAGTATTTCTGCTGTATCGTGTTACATATAGCCTACACATTAACAAAGTGAATATCT
The DNA here is from genome assembly GCA_900303245.1 of Selene dorsalis. Lineage (NCBI taxonomy): Eukaryota > Metazoa > Chordata > Actinopteri > Carangiformes > Carangidae > Selene > Selene dorsalis. Next base: position 5,839 of record OMNW01034048.1, read on the forward strand.
GCATGCACTTGTCTATATTTATCAAGGCAAACAAAGTTATAATTACCTTGTGTATGATGAAGAGAAAGTGATGAGAATGGTATTCACACATTTTAAAGAGATTCAGCAATTTCACAACCAAGAACAAGAGCAATTCCATTTTAACTAACATAAACATTACTGTACAGTCATAATGAAATGATAATCCCAGAAAACAGACATCAGTTGAAAAGTTCCTGTTTTTAGACAAAATGAATAATGCAGACGTGTCTCCTGTTCTTCTCTCACTGCGTTTGTTTGTCTGCCTGCTTCCTCTGCTCTTTGCAGACCCTGCATCTCAGTTCAGGAGCCAGTCGTGACAATGCAGAATCTTTAATTGTCATGTGAGCTGACCCATTGTTTCACTGCTGTCAGCGCCGTCAGCCAGCGCAAGAAGAAGGTGAAGGAACAGGCAGGTAAGAGAAGGAGAGCAAGCAATAAGTACAAACAATAAGACATACTGCAGGAAGCCTGACAAACTATTCATGCAAGCAGACCAGTAATAACAGACAGTGGAGAAGCAGACGGACAGGTAGCCAGCTCCAGTGTAGAAAGTGGGAGACTGTACCGCATGTGTCTCCTGATTTTTGTTTTTCTGGTGATCAAAGGTTTGTTTACGCTGCTTCAGAGCGACCCAGCAAATGAAAGAAACAGGAAATGGGGCAAAAAAACAAACAAAAAAAACAATGGAAATTGGAGATTGTACGTCAAAAGAGAGAAAAGAAAATGACAGGGAACAGAAATATAATCATTCAGTGGTGATGTTCTTTAGTTTCAACTTTTTAGTTGTATGTGCGGCGGGTTGAAACAGATCGCCTTACAATTAACCAAACTGCTTTTGGGAAGTGACATGAAGTATGAGCTATGCAGCTCACACATGTGTCGTGAAGCAAACACCCTGCACGCTCCTTTCAAAGTAAGATTCTCACTCTGATTTTGTCCTTAGAGCCGTTGACTGTTTGATAAAGATTTTAAACCAGTTCGTCACAATGATCTAAAGCCATAATCGAAAGAAGGAGAGACTGAAAGTAGGTGTAATAGAGAAGATACTCATAAAGTCTGTGAAAATAAGGTCTGTTTAGTTTGTTGTTATGAGCCTGGACTGTGTAATGCCACACTCTGAGCCAGGTACACAAAAAATGTATTTTGTTTCATGTATTTTGTTTTTATTTTCTTATATTGCACAATCCTCTTCTTTTAATCCCCTGATGCAGAGCAAGGTGGAGTCAGTGGAGCGAGATTTCTGTCAGAGGAATCACACACACACACGCGTATACATAACAAAAACACACGCGCATACACACACCTAGATTCCTAAGCTCTATCTCCTCACTCTGATTGTCAATGAAGGGGCTTCGTGACGATACATATCTCTTAGTTCTCCTCAGCAACATCAGATGCTTCATGTTGTTGGCAGACTTAAAGTAGGCAGCGCCGCATGGAAAATTCCTCCTGTAATAACACGGAGGATTTTCAGTGGGTAACACAAGACGCAGGAACAGTCAGCTAAATGTGATCTTTTATTTCAGTTCAGTCATCTTCAGCTTCATATGGGTTTATCAGCAGAAAAAAAAGTGTATTGGAAAAAAGAGCATATCACTATTTGATATCAGGTTTTCCTGTCCGCCACAGTTTATGATGCTGATACTGATACCCTGAGAGAACGGCTCACTTTAACAGTTACAAGACTCTTTTGTTGCTTGATGTGTGTTGAAAGCAAAAAAACTGAAGGGATCTCATGTCCATTTGTCTCCTGAGCAGTAGCAACTGATAGCTCATTCATGCCTGATGACTTTCTGCTAAACTTGTGGTTAAATGAGGAGTGTTTTAATCTGACAGGGTTGACAACAGCAAAAACACCAAAACAAAACCTGTGCCGTCTGAGAGCCCTTGAGTGTTATGTCAAATGTACTGGTTATATTCTAGGAGTGATAATACTAAAATATGCAGTGCAAACTATGGGCCATGATTTGTGTATATACAGAGAGGTTGACCAGCTCTAGGGCTGCAAAAACATGAATGTGCAAAAAAACATCAGATTGGGATTATTGGGGAGATACTGCGATTGTGATTTCAGTGTGAACGGTGATTTTTGTCTTGTCATATATAAAAGTGATGATTTTTGTTGGACCTTGTACCAAACAAACATGTCCCTTTACATGTTGAGAATATGATTTGTCAGTTGCAGTGTCTCTGTAGAAACACAACACACTGATAATGGCCAATGATGTTTTGTTTTTTTAAGAAGGTACGGTTCACATAGCCTGCACTGTAAATGTTTGAATGACGTTCTCAGTATGGTTGGTTGTGTCTAATTAGTTAAAACAGATTGATGACCTGACCACGTTAGGACAGATTTATACATAAATTGGAGCTATTTCAGAGGGCTCATTTACCTCTTGTTGCCATCGATGTGTGCAAGTAATCCAGAGTGAATTCTGCAATGACTTTTGCACAACAAAGCAACATTTGCACATTAATTAATCACAGAAACAAACAAAGTGGAAGCAGCGGCAACATAAACAGTAATTATCATTACTGGGGGTAAAATTAAAGCCAGTCAGTGTTTCCCTCTTCTTGTGCAGATGCTCTTATTTTCCAAACACCATCACCACCTCGCACAAATCACCGCGTGGCTTTTGTGTGGCAGTCCAACCACTAATCCCACTGCTTTTTCTCTCCATCACACCTCACTCTGTTGTTGATTTAGCTGCATGCTGAACAACAGGGAGCACAAGAGAAACCATGATGATTCACTCAAGCAAGGAATAACACCAACTCCAAATCTAAAATAGGTCTACACAGCATAGGAACAGAGCAGAAATAACAGCAAACACGAAAAGACACAAGTGACAGAGCAACATATCGAACACACAATGATGTGTGGACTGTATTTGTGTGTGCTCATACACGCTCTCTTTGTTGTTTGACTGACAGCACCGTCAGGATCGATGCCCAATCAGTGTGACAATGACCAATCAAACGCACTGAACACATACGCACAGAATATATTTAGATTAACACACAGTGATTGGAATTGGAAACTTGCCCACGCTTCTGCTGATTGGCATTGCAGCACAAATACTTGTTGGATCTCTTGTTTCTCAAACCACTAGACTATCAAATTACTGAAGTAGTTGACTAACCAGTTGTTTATCAACAGCTGTTGTTTAGCATCTGTTCATACTGACAGAACATCTGTTTCCAACATAGAAGATCACAAACGTTTGGAGGCCCAGATAATTTTGATTGTCTGACTGACTGACTAACTGACTGACTGACTGATGGTATTTCTACCACTGGTCAGCAGAGTGTTGAGCCACAGTCTACTGAGCTGCTCTGGTTTCCTGGCTAAGCAGGAACCGCAGGGAAGTGAATGAGTGCTTCCAATACACTGAGGTTCGCCTCTGTAGGGGCAAATAAACGGCTGAATGATGAACTGAATGTTTGCACCATCAGGTGTGGTTGGAGTCTGACCTGTGGCCCTCTATTGTGCGTTTTCCTCTTTCTCTCTCTCAAATTTTCCTCCTCTCACTGAAATGAACGCAAAAGTCTGAAAAAGTAACTGTCCCTCTTGACTGTCTCTCTGTGTTTAATAATGTGTTTGTTTGTAAAAACAGCAGAAGCTCCATCTTTGTCTTTCATTTATGTGTCTGGGGAATTTGCTAGAAATTGTGATTTGACCACAGGCGTTCCAGCCTCATGCCAGATTTGACCTCGTCTTTTGTTAGTGAGAAAAAAATACATATCTTTGGTATCTGTTTTGGAGCCTGTTGTGTCTTTCCAGTTTTCAGAGAGCACAAGATTTTGTTGCTGTTGTTGTTGTTGTTGTTGTTTTGTACTCTAAGTACCTGCTGCCACAGTTGCTTTGTGCTTTGTTTTTCATAACCCCAAGATCAGCACAGGCCACTGAAAAAAAAGGTGTGCTTGAGAGAAAAACAACTTTTTGTACCTCGTATGACTTATTGAAAAGCTTTTTCAGAAACGAGGTAGCAGGTAAAGCAGTGTGGCATATTTTGGCCTTAAGTATGTAAAGACGTTATCATACTGATTGTCCAATAATGAAATAAAGAGACAAACAGAATGAGAGAGAGAGAAACAAACAGAGCGGGAGCAACTGGAAAAGGAGGGGGAATTTCTCCTCCATTAGGATGCAACCTGCTCTCTCTCCTTTGGGAGTGCAAACAAGTGGGAGAGGCAAAGAGAAGAGGGAGAGAAAGAGGAGGAGGAGAATAAATGAGAAGAGGAGAAAATGAAATGAGAGGACAGGAGAAGATGGGCTGGTTGTGTTGATCAAAGTCTGAGTATTCACAGCACTCTCTGCTCCGAGATTAAATAGTAATTACTCTCAACAGCTGCTCAATGAGCTCGCTAAGACTCATTATCACAATGTACTACATGTGTACCACTTAAGAAACACAGAGCTTCATTGCTAAACAAGACGTCCACCAAGAGGAGATAAAAGCAGCACCGTCAACAGGCACAACGATTCCTGCAGGAAAGTTAAAAACTTTATTGTGGATCATTTGTTGAGACCTTCAGGAGCAAGACACGGCTGTTTGATTAACTAAACAATAAATGTTTATCTGTCATATAAACACAGTATAAACACAGTGATTATTGAGCTGTTATTGTGGTACAGAAGTCTTAGTACCATTGCAGTTCTATGGGGGATCTATAATAAAAAAAATTTAAATGAAAGATTTTACCAAAACCATTTGAGCAAACAAACTCAGATTATTTTTAACATTAATATGTTTTCTGATTTCCTCTCTGAACAGAGCTGCAGAGGAGCTGCTCTTAATCACATAAAGTGCAGAAACTCCCATGCAACATACTGTACATTCACATGGATGTGTGCAGCTAGAGGGCGACCTTTAAGCTTTGCAAAGTCAGTGATTTGTTGTTGACATTATACTTTTCAAACCATAATTAAAACTACAGTTTGACATTAGAGGAGTTTGGTTTCTTGCCAAGAGTTAAGGCCATTTTCTCGGGGGGAGAGTTACTGTGAAATTCTACAATCCACGATTCGAAGTAGTGGTCCGTGCCCTCCCTGTGAGACACGTTCACTGACAGCCAATTTGGCGCTTTTGGGGCCAAATTCAGACACTGTCAGGAATTTCGGAGCGAGTTTTCACAGTGTGACTGCTGCTGCTAAGAGCCCCGCAGATGGATGACATGAGCTGATGACTCCCGTCTCTCTTATATGTTTTTTTCCTCACTCTCTCTCTCTCTTTACATCATCTTTACACACACACGCATCAAAAATGTTGAGTTTTTGGCAGAATAGTTGTACTGTGCTGCACTCAACTGTATAGATGACTCTCTAACAGAGCAGGAAGGAAGATGTGATGTAACACACTGGTAGGAAAACAGGGAGTAGCAAGACAACACAACTCACAGAGTTGAAAAGTGTCATTTAACATCCAGGAATTAGTTGTGGCATTAGTCAGTCAGTGGTAACGTTACATAGTTGAGCGGTTTGGGAGTAGCTGTGTGTATGTTGTGAAATGTATGTGTGTGTATGCATGTTGTGGGAAAGAGGTGCCCTCGTAATGCTGGTGGGTGGGGTGTTTCTGTTCCAAAAGAGAGTACAAGCTGGGAAATGAGTTATGAAATCCAAAACTCTCAGCGAGCACTTGGTGTTGACTCATTGGTGCTGATCAACAACAAACTCCCACAGACTGTATTTCACTGTGGTCATTTTGTGCTGTGTGGCAGCACAAATCTTACTTATTGCCTTTGTGAGAACACAAACCATCTCACGAACTACAGCAGTGCCGCTTGTCTTTTCTCGAAACCCCTCCTCGCCATAACTCTGCACAGTATCCTGATGCTGCAGAAGCACCATAATAACATATAAATAACAATAAAAGAATGCAGCAGATGGTGGCCGACCCTGTCGCACAACTGGGTCAGCATGTTGGAGACCGGACCAGACTGCATAGTGTTAAGCACGAGCAGAATGAGACACAGTGCAGCTGAGATGGATGATGGAAGCTGAATTTGCACAATAAAGGCTGTATGAGCCTAACATAAAAACAAAAAGGGCAAAACAAGCTGAAATCAAAGCTCAGGAAGTTACCCGGTGCTAAAAATATCATCAGTATTCAGCGGGGGATGGCTGTCCACCTAAAACATGTCCCCCCATCTTTCTGTTGTTTTATTCAACTGAATTAGCTGCAGTTTATCCTGCTGGTGTGACACTAAGTATCCTGAGTGCATAACAGGTGGAGAGAATTGTGCGCATGTGTGTTGTGTGTGTGTGGGGGTACATTCGTGTTGCTTTTTGTTTGTTGTCTGTGTGATTGGCAGTCGGGCAGCATGAGAGTTGATGGTGAATCAGTGCGTCACTTCCTAATGGGCTAAAATGTACACACACGCCAGCACACACAAGCTCAGCTAGGAGTATAATTGTCTGTGAGTGCATTTGGATACCCATCCACACTCATGCTGATTAGCATCATGGCGTCAACGGAGAGAGGGAGACACTGAGAGAGAGAGTGAGCGAGGGGGACTTATTAGCTTGCACAGTTGTCTGCATATTGCTATTAATGAGAAATTTTAACCAATTAAAGTGAGTCTGAATCCACTAAACAGCAGCAGCCCAATATATTTGGAGGGATGCATGAATGCGTGGACTAGTATTGGTATGTTCTTGACCATCTTTTCTGTACTATATTAAAAACACTCACTACCAAGTTTCACTTTGCAGAAATGGTTTGCCAAAATCATTGTTGAAACTGTGTGGACTGTTTATACAAACCGAGAGTGGAGAGTGGGCTCCTCCATCTAGGCAGTTCCTTTCTCCACCTAACTCTGGGATGGTCATCGACATGGGGGCATGTGCCAAGCCGAGGTTTCACTGCAAGCTGATTTTTGGTAAGCATCCGCTCACCCACCTGTAACCTGTCAGGGGCACACCCACCATGCGTGTTTCTGCTGTGTAGTTTGGTATTTTAACAACAACAACAACTATGGGGACTGACTCACTTTTGGAGCCAGCCGAATGTGGCCATTGGAGGAACTGCAGTTTTTGGCATTTTGGTGGTGGCTTCATTTTTCAGCCCTGGAGATGGAGACTCTTCACTGCCCTGTACCAAAATCTTGTAGAAACCCTTTTTTTAGAGGAGTACAGGCTTTTGTAGCACCATATTAATGCCCTTTTATTAGGACTGAGATATCCAACAACAAGCCGATATATGGAAGTGTTTTGGTGTCATTCTATAGCTTGCTGATGACAATCCTCATGCATATTTATTTCGATATACAAATGTTGGTAGTACTGTGATTTGTTTTGAAGGCCACATTTCACCGTTTCCACTCTGAAGATGCTGTTGGCTGTTACGTCAACAATACATTATGCAGGCAGTGAAGTGTACAGACTTCCATGTTCGCCCAAAATAAAGCACCAAGCAGGTCCTTGTGGTTGATACTTAAATGTGAAAGGCACATTTGTTATGTGAAAGTATCATCTCATGGCTGAACTATAGCAGATTATTATTAATAAGAAGATCCTGCACATAGCATCTCTGCGAAAAGATAAACAGTGTTCGCTGGCGTCCCTGACGGTAGATAACATGAAAAGACCGAGGATGTCTCGCTCTTTCTATGTACACAGATGGTAATAGAGGAGGAGAGTGAATGGGTGAGAGGGAAGGAGGGCAGAGAGGAAGTGGGAGAAAATGGAAGCGGGAGACAGAAAGATGAGAGTGGGGAGGAGAGGAGGAAGGATAGTGGCGGAGATGATGAAAAGAGGGAGAGAGAGCAGAAAAAGCAGTGAGAGGAGGAGAGCAGAGAGGGAATGACAGTTATAATGTGTCTGCGTGAGTGACAGCCATGTATGAATATTGCATGTGTGATTAGGGAGCAGAGAAAATGGGGCTTAAATGGCTTGTTAACCAGGACCCCTAAATACTGGCAGAGCGATAGCAAGGAGCAGGGGAGAGGAAGCCGAGGAGGAGAGGGCGGCGCCAATGTACCGACAGAAAGAGAGCTGATGAGCGAGGGAGGGAGAGTGGAAGAGGGTGGAGGAGAGATAAGTTCAAGTAAAAGGACAGAAAAATGACTCGATCTTTTCTTAGCTTGAGACAGCAGCAGACACAAGAATGGAGAAAATGAGGGAAAGCAGCCGTCATGGCAGAGAGAGAGGTTCAGGTTGTAGAAACACTGACACAAAACACAAGTCAGGCCTGATCAGGAACTATCGTCAGTGTAACTGAGGTCAGGTAACACCAGAGGTCTCAGACATGTGCATCAGTATCAATATGTTTAAAGATTCATTCTGACATCAAACCTGGTGAAGATCTTAAACCACTAACCACACATTTCATGAAGGAGCCGTACCAGCAACATGTCGTACGATTAACAGATTAACAGCAACAAATCACTGTTGAACAATAAATAACTAATATTTTATGGTGTGGTGATGGTTTACTTTGCTTTATGGGCTTAAACAACTTGGTTATCTTTAGAGAAATTGGGTGCTGCCGGAAGAGTAGTTTCAGTAGTTAGCTTTGTTGCCTCAGCAAGAAGGTTCTCCAGCTTCCTCACATAGGTTAACATGCAACTCAAGGTGTGACCTTGGGGGTGTCAGCTGGGTTTGGATCCAACTCTGACCATGGACAGATATAGCATCCATTAGCAAGATGGCTAATAGATGGATTATGGCAAAAGAACCTTGATAATAATAAACAGTTTTGAACCAGGAAATAAACAGACCGGAGGGTTTGTAACATGCATTTAAAAGTTGAGGCTTATATAAAATGCATCAATATAGTGTCTGTAATATCTAAACAAAGTTGTTTTTCATTGTTAAATGAGCATATGATGCCTGTGAAATGGATTACGTTTGTGTTTGGAGTTTCAGAGTCTTTTCACAGCCACAGAGCGATGCTGTGTTTAAGTGCTGCTTTCCAGGAAAAGAAAAAACAACTTTTTTTTTTTTCGCTGAGTGTTGGGATATTTTTGTATTTTCTCAAATGTTCTTGCTTGTTTAGTCGTTGTTTTTTTGTTTCTATTCAAGTCGTCCACATTTTGGATCTGTGGTCTGACTTCATTTAATTTGATTGATTAATTGATCCATTTATTTATTTGAACTATGACGCCTGAGATTTGAGGGACATTTACTAATTATTCTTTGCCGACCATTTGGCAACACAGTTTGTATTTAAATTTGCTGGGAAAAAAAAACTGACATATATGTTGAATTCACTGCCAAATCTTGAGACAATGACTGATGAAACGTTTATTGACATTGGATTAAATCATGCAAGACCACCAGTATTTTTCATAATGGCTTATAGAAACAATAAGACTTGAAACTTGCACTTTAGCCAAGACACCATGTTATTAATTCTCATTAATTCTCACTAATTGTTTGCTGACAGTGAACAAAAACACTTATGGCATTTTGCAAAGCTGGCATGAGTAGCACTGGTCCCTGCACTGAATTATGATTTTCTTATTATTGTTTTATTGTTCACAGCATTTTGGACAAGTTTTTGGCTCTTGTTTGTTGTTTGCAGCATCTCAAACTTGTTTTTGGCAGTATGGAGTTCTTTTCTCAGTGCTCTCCACCAGTTCCTGGCAATGCCAGAACTGTGATTGGGCAGTGCTGGGCCGTGCTAATCGAAAGTGGCTGCATGCCCGTTTTGGCACCGTGTCACATATCAGCGGAGCAGCGGACACTTTCTCAACTCCAGATTCATGCTGCAGGACATTTTCTGGCAGAGAGAATTAGCTGCCCAAGCCAGACATACACGCACATGGGCACACAAACACAAACAACACACAAACCCACACACATATACACGCACACACCGTCACACGAACGCTCATAAGTGCAAAAATGTGTAAGCAGAGAGGACAAATGAGTCACAGACTTAGTGGGGGTGGGTGGTTTAGGTGTGAACATGTAAATGACAGGCGTATGGACAAGAATAACCAGCCAGTATGTTCCTCTGCTTTCCTTCCCCCACTCCTATGAATAAAATATGGACAACACTACTTAATATACACGACGGCTGATTTGGTAAATTACAAATGACAGATGATTTGCTTTAATTCAGATCTTTTTTCTTGCTTCAGTCTTAGGCCCAACACTAGTCC
>OMNW01034056.1:0-10170 GCA_900303245.1 Selene dorsalis
GGCCTAATCCTAGCCGTGAGCTTGTGATCTCTTTAATGAGGCTGCTCCAGCTCCTCGCCCGCTGCTTCAGGCGGCTTGTTACATAGGTACGCCCAGAGACACCGCAGCGAATGCGGGGGCAGGTCAGCTAGACACTTCATAGTGGTAGTTTCCTGTTTCCCTGCACGTATTGTGTTCAAAATTGTTCAGTCAAATGCGTATTGAACTTCACGGTGCTGTTAAGGAGGAAAACGTACTTACCAGGCTTCTTCTTGGCCGCCTCCTGCACCTGGATCCTCTCCAGCTCGGCGAGGCACGGCGGCTCTGTGAGAACCAGAGGAGAAAAGTGATGACAGACAATACCTGACACTGCTCTCCCTCAAACTTTATCTCAATCAATGCTCTCCATAATTACACTTTTTGCCCATATTGATCCATTTAAAAAGTCGTATATTTCATTCTCCCTGAGCCTGATCGATTGTCGAGAGCTTAGGTGAAAGAACATATGGATGTAGTCTAAAAATGACAAGGAACTCTCTAGAATAAGTAGAAAAAGACAAGGCTTTCTCATCTGTGAGGAATATCTGTTGTGTTTACACAAAACTAGATGAATTCATGAGTCATTATCAAGTCACAAAGAGAAAAGTCTGTTACAGTAGTTATTAATTCTAATTATTTGTTTACACATTAGTATAACGAAACCATTTTTACGCAATGGTTATGTGTATGTACAAATATCACTGGCAGCAAATGAAACATTGATTGGGGTGTCAGGGTAACCTATTGCATGGAGGCTAAATGCCTGATCAATTGGATAATCAGCTTGCAAATGAGGTTGCTGCCAGAAATATCCAGTATTTGCTTCGTAAAGGTTAAATGGTGCCAAAGGTGCAGTGCGTAAATAGCTCGGTTAGGTGTGATAAAATACCTATAGAAAGATAACTAAACATACATGTTGGGAATACAATGATTAAAACTTTATTCAACCACACTAGCTAATTTTGATTCATTGTATGATCATTTTGCCTGACATTACTATTAATGCAACTCACGGGGTTACCATGTTACTCTGGTAATTTGTGTCTAATTTCTATGCAAATGAAACAATCTTTTTTGTGTTGTTGTTTTTTTCCAATAAAAGAGAGCTGTGAAAGGTCTTTGTCAAAATATTGACACCAAATCAGACCAGATTTCAAAACCCACATTTTCACAGTCTGTTATAATCAAATCACCTCCAGCACTACAATGTGGGGGAATTAGACAATAAACAATATGTCCACTTTAAGATTATATGTGAAATAAAAATTCATGGAGACAAAGTAAAAAAAAAATCAATTTTAGAGCTTCTTTTCCAGAACAACGGCATCTACATGGCTGCATCCTCCACAGAGGAGCTGCCGACACTTTCTGCCTCCCATAAAAGGACACTGTATTGTTCAAAGCTTCTAGTGTGAGAAACAGTTGTTTTGCACTTGTAGTTGGAAAGTTTTTGGTTTATCTCGCAGTCGCAGCCACAGAAACCGGCAAAGAGCGAAGCTGCCAAGCTGAAGACTGAGGCACTAAATCAGGAGAAGGAGAGCCTTCTCTGGTGGAGACAAAACTTTGGGCAGCTTGGGCAGAGTTCACTGAGGACATAGAGAAGGACTGTCAATGGGCCAGACAGACATTTTTGCAAACTGTCAGATGACTCAGATAAGAGGTCTTGCCAAGGTTGTTCTCAGCAGGGTAGACGAATTGCTAACCATGCTGGAGATATATCAGCACCAGTAGATGAGAGATGAACTGATGGAGTATTCAAACCACTGAAGTCTAAAATACAGACAAGCCACAGACGACCAGAATGTGTTTTTGAAGATGTTGATTAGGCTGCCAAATCCTGCTTTAAAATAGCTGTCTGCTATTGGCTGCCTGACTTGGCTGAAGAGATGGTTCAGCATTTTGGGAAATACACTTTCTTAAGTTATCAAACTGTTCCTTTAAGGGAGCTGCTGCTGCTTCCCTGGTGTTGTGGTACAGATCCAAACATACAATATATGTGTCAGAGCAGCCACTTTTCAGTGTCTACAGACCACAGTTCTAAAAGCTTGTTTTGCCATGTGGATTTAAGTCACATCATTGCAAACCTTTTTATCTTCCAGCGGTGTAACCTTGCTGTTATTTCACCCAAACAGACATTTAACTCAGGCACAGACTTTCTGCTTCTTCACTGGAGATCCACATTACTCACTTTCTCTCCAGAAGCAGAGGCACCACTCTGCTGTAGAGACCTTCCCATCTTTGTAGCTGTCACAGGAGTTGAAGAAGGGTCGGATGCAGACCTCATACTTGTCCAGGTTAATAGCGGCCAGCTCAGTTTGGTCCAGGTACAGGTCCCCGTTGGTGTCCAGTCTCGAGAACATCCAGCCGATGGAGTCCTTGCAGCTCGCCACCAGGCTCTTGTCCAGCGCTGCCAGAAACAATTTGCATAATACTTCAGTTTCTTTCTGTTTACACTACATTTCCTTGCATAGACAATTGAGTTGTAAGTTTGGAGGCGGAGGAGAATAAAGCTGCTTTGTAAGTTGCTAACCTGAAGCGGTGCCAGCTCCCAGCTTGCCAGAGTTATTTCGCTTTGCGTTTCCATGAAGGAGTTGGAACCAGTCTCTCAAGCGGTCACCCAGGTCTGCCAGGTCCTGGCCAGTGCAGCTCTCTTAAGGAGCAAAAAAAAGGGAATCCCTGCATTCAGACGGCTGGCAGGCACTTAACAGCAATCTGACTCACCCTCCCAAAAAGCAGGCGAGGGACTCAACACAGCTTCATAGGGCTCTCACTGATGTAAAGCGCACAGGTTTACCTCACTGTATAGCTGTAGAGGGGCACTGTCGGATTTTCATGCTGTGATTTGTAAATGTATGATCCGCTGATCAAAGAAAACATTACTTTGCAATTAACTCTACCACAGTGAATTGCTGATATCCAATAAGAATCCACATTTAGCCTCAGTCAGGGCACTTATTGCAGCATATGGATGGAAAACAGGAGTAACATTTCATCCCTTTGATCAATTGGCATTTTCACGTGCCCCAGAGCCCGAACAATCAATAGTGTTTGGCTGCAATGATAGATAGTGTACACTTTAAATAATTAATTACTACATGATTGAAAGAGCAGTTTAACCACATGGGGAACAGTAATCTCTGAAATTGGTGAGTATTGATCCCAAACATCAAGCATTGGGTTGATTGGTCGTCTCAAGAAATTGGAGCTCCTTTCCTTTCAAACAGTGTGACGTATATGTGGCCACCAGTGTGACTTAACTGTTTCTGTTTTTTTCTTCTTTTTTGATCCTTTGCCTCATCAAGGCAGCAACAGTGATCCAGGGCTGGAGATGTGAACGTCAAAACTGAAATACACAAAATTAAGGAGGTACTTGCCATGTTTGGTGTCAGTATTTGTGAGGGTGATGGAGGCCGTGGCGCACGGGCAGAAGCCAGAACACATGACGTTCAGGTCTTTGCCCGTGAGGCAGGCCTGCTGCTCCAGCTTACACTGTAAGAAGAGAGAGAGAGAGAGGCATGGATGCAGTTAAAATATTTATGGGGTGACCGCAGGAAAGAGAGATTGCTCATTCAGATGAGACACAGCACTTAGTGAAAGGCAGCAAGAATGAGCTGTCATTTTCCGCCGTCTTCTCATGCAAGGTCAAAATTAAAAACTATACATAAATCAATAAAGGGTCCTGCTAGTGGCCGTTGCACGGTGATGCGGCTCAAAACAACGTCAGTCATCAATCACACGGCCGCGTCGGGCTGGCGCACTTGTCCTCCTGCAAGCAGTGATGAACTGTGCTGGCCTGCACTGCCCATGTATGTGTCAGCATAGCAGGAAACAGCACTTGACTGGACTGCTCTCATTATTTAAAACGATGACACGGCCACTTTTCATTTCTTTTCTTTTTTTTTTTATGGAGACAGAAGCCAGTAATAAAGAAAAAGGAAAATTATCTAAGCTTTCAAGTCTTAGTGCTTTCCAAAAATAAAAAATAATGCTAGTGCAAAACATAGTGTTTTCTTTTTACCTCAGAGGCGTAGTTGTGTCCATCAGAGCCACATACAGGTGAGGAGGCTGCCACAGGACAAGGCTTACAGCCGCTGTCATGCGCCTCCTGATGCCCCGGCTGTTTCACTCTGAACATGAGAGGGATAAAAAGAGAAAAAGTCAAAAATGTCAGTCCATCCAAATTACAGGGAAAACACCTTCTCACTCAGCTTTAAGTCAGACAGGTATCTACACATCTACACAGTCGTACTTCAGGGCTCTCAAGTTTTGAACTTAGCTTGGAGTGAGATTTTGTGTGTGTTTATATATTTTATATACTTTGCCACAAAACAAGCGGATTCAGGCTTGATAGGAACGAGAAAAGAAAGAAACGAAGTGCTGAATTTCACAATGCTAACACGTTCACATGGCAACATGCATGTTCAGCAGGTAACCAGGCTATAATGTTTACCATGTAACCACTTGGCATGCTAGTTCTTGCTAATTAACAGTAAACACATGAGTAAATAGTCATTAGTTTTGCATGTACATAGGCATAAACCACTATGACAAGTGGACACAGGCCAATTACTGTGCTAGTTTTATGCAAATCAATGCAATAGTTGTCACTGAGGTAAAGTAAGAGAAGCAGTGAGTCATTATAAATAAGTGGGTTAACTATATTTTGACTTGGAGAAAAATAAGAGGCTCGTCCAAGTTACTGCAATTCATCCGGAGGAACATGAATGCATGTCTGTGTCAAATGTCACAGGAATCCAAATTACCTTCATTAGACATTTTCTTCACAAATATCAAACTCATATTGGTGCTATGGCATCATTAAATCTGCACCAACCTTCGTGACTTTACAGTATGTTTAAATATGTCTCCACTAGTTTTGCCTCTAACGTGGCTTATAACTCTTTCCAGGAACAGCGTGCCTGCTACTCCCTCAACAGTTTGGTGATGGACTGTTTCTTTGGTAGACAGCAGCTCCTGTGATAACCATTGACAGAGAGGTCTGTGGATGATCCAGAATAAAAGATAACAGATGCCTGTCATCTCCTCCTTAGCAGTCGAGCTCACTTTTACGCCAGGATGGCAGAGTCACTGCGTTGCCCTCTTTTCACACGACATCTCGACACACTAAACCATTCATGTCTCATCTCTTTAAAAAAAACAAAACAACAACAAAGACGACAACAACAACAGCAAGCTTAAGTAGACTTCTACTGAATGTGCTTTCAGTTTTCTACACAAGAGGGATGCACTTCCAGTTTTTTTGGAGACATCCAGTTCTTGTTGCTGTCAACTTTGAAAGCACTTACTGGTGAGCTGCTTTGGACAAAAGCGCCTGCAAAAATGATTGTGGTGTAACGGGACACTGATTTGGACAAGACACTGCAGATTTGAACTAATACAACCACCACAAGAATATATGTTTTTTTAATTTGGGTGCGCTGTCCCTTTAAAGCCTCCCAGCTTACAGAGGTCAAACACTGTTACAGCTACAAATCCCCCCCAACAAGATGTTTTCATTATACTACAACTCAATGGTATCACTCTGCTTTCAACAACGACATCAATACAACTGAAACAGACATTTCTGATCATAATTACCAGAAAGTCATAATCTGCTTGTTAATATTTGTAAGCACTGCTTCATAAAACTTCCCTTTGCTTGCCCTCCTCTCCTCTCACACGGTGATTGACTGCATGTGAGCACCAGCGTCAGGGCTCTCTGCAGCAGCACGACTTCGGAGGCTGCTACTTAATGATGCTGGAATGGTTTAGTGCGGCTGCGTTTGTGCTTATTACCCATTACTCGACATAGTCGCTCTCATCTCTGGAGTGACTCTGTAAATGAAGCACTTTATTGAAAAAGATAAATGCCTGCCGCTGCAGATAGGCTTTGCAGGTAGTAATAATTCACTCCATTAATTCTTTTCAGGCTGCAACCCTGCTCATTTGTTTTTCAGTCAAAGTGGGATGAATGTTCGAAGGAACTGATAAATGCTTTTTTTTTTGAGAGATTTACTACGGAAAACTGAGGAGTCTTTGTGATGGGTGGAGCATCTGAAATACTTGCATGGATCCCTCCATGTCACTTAAATCACCAATATTAGAGTTTTCTATATGTTTTGATTATCAGTTTTCAACCTCTCCTTCTGCCATGATTTCTAAAGCTCCAAAGTTCAGTAACACAGTTTTTTCAACATAAAGTTCAAGTACACAGTAATCTCAGCATCTGAGTGGTTTGAGATGGACTGTTGCTAAGTGACAGCCAGCGAAAATGGACATTTACATTTTCTTTTCGAAAAAATACTGAACACTTTCAGTTCAGTGCAACGTTAGGGTCATAAGAAGGACTCCACTATTAAATGAAATTAATAAGAATTTTTCAAAAAGTTACTTCGACGGGCACCAAGACTTTTGTCTGGGCTGCCACTGACAAAAGTTTGACTTTTATTCAGTCAAAGTAAAAACCTGTACCATGTTCTAAAGACAAAATAACAAACTGCTCTGCTAACAAATGAGAAAATGTCAGAATTGGACCAGACATGTGGCGATGGCTCCAAAGTATTCTCCACACACAAGAAAAATAATTTATTGGTTTTGACAGGGTTGAAAAATTGGGTTATTTGATCAGTCCGATTAAGAATATAGATTATAACAGCTTTAAATTACAATATATATTCACATTACACCCTACAAAATGACTCAAACAGAGCAAAGCCTCAGTCTGATACATTGAAGAAGCTGATCAAAGTTGATTTGGCCAGTTTCACAATGTTTGCATCAAATGTAATAAACTGTTGCTGTCTCACTTTTGGAGATGTAAATCTTTTTCTGTCTTAACTACATATATGTATGAGTTCACAAACTGATGATCCATGTAGTTTTAAGTAATTAAACTAAGTAATAGTGGCTTCATTTATAATTAACACCGAACCACGGGAGTTCATGATACATCATGCATTAGATCATCAGGAGTCATATATCAGTTATGCATTAATTAATGAAGAGGTTTGTACCCTTGACATTAAGTGAAAGTCATTAGACCAGCATCTCCCTCCTCTGTTTCTGATTGGAGCAGAGCTGTCACGATTGCGAGTGTAGGCGTGTGTGAAGCCCATGTGAGAACAGATAATCGCCACGAAGCAACCAAACACTTAATTTTAAAGTTTAATCACTACTGAATAATTCAAGTAATTATCAATGTAATATTTAAATCAAGTCATTATTAATGTAATATTCAAATACCAATGAAGTCAAAGCACTGGCACATCTTACTTTGAAAATCATCTCTCTGAATTAATGTGGTGTGAATTCCTTCCTTCTGAAATGTTCAATTGTCAGTTTCAAGTTTCAAAACTTTTATCTTAAGTGCGCATATTTTTTAAGGTTCATAAAAGCAGGTCGCCAATTAAAAAAAAAAAAAAGTTGAATTCATCATTTAAAATTGCTCAAATTCATTTAGCTAAACTCAGATTTAAAAATTCAGGATACTGCAATTGCCTCAGTCAATTTCAGACAGTATAATTAAGATACAGCTACAAATCAGATCTGACCAAGCCAAATAAAAAAAAAAAAGAAAAAAGTATGATGTGTGATGAAAGTTCAAAATGACGTATTCAGCTTACATAACAAATCTTCATTTGCCTCCATAACTCTCTGTGCTCAGTTTTACCACCTTCCATGCACACAGTCAATTAGTCATTAGTCACAGCAGGACTGTTCCATCAAAAATGACTTCACTCCTGACTCATGACACTCTCTGGCCCTGTTACCGGCTCTAATCAATAGCTCTCCAACCAGACATTGAAAGGCTTTTAACTGACGCACAGCTAATGGCGGGTTGCCACTGAGAAGTCCGTGTTGTGCCTGCACAGATATCTTCAAAAACATCCATGCGGCACTGTCTTGCAGAAAAGAAAAGAAAAAACCACAAACCACTTCTCTGCCTACCTGTGCTCCACTTTCTTGCGATTGACACACATGGCCCTCTGGTAGCCTTGAGCGACGCACACCTTGTGGCGGCTGCACTTCACGTTCTGGCACGGGTCCTTGGTGGTGTCCATGGCTGCAAACACAAAACAAACAGCACTGAATAAATCCATCCAGAGGTGTCAATCACAGTTCAGGTGTTTTCACTCTAATTTATTTATAATTTTTTCTCCACCCATGGAGAAAAACACAGAATTTCTCGCTGTTTGTTATTCACGTTTTGACGAGGCTCATGCGTTTAAAAAAAAAAAAGCTGTTTTATGTGCTGCGTGATCAAAGTCTGTATATTTACACCACTTATACTAATGATCTTCCATCTTCACCCAACTATCATTTTCAAAGGCGTATGCAATAAAAAATCATCACATGTGTAATGAAGAATCTTCTAGCAGTGTGCACAAATGAATCCATTGATTTTACAGTCAGCACTGCTGAAAACATGGACGTCTAGCTGTCATTAGCGAGGCAGCCCATCGTCAATAGCACTGCCTGCAGTCTCCAACGACTGTCTCTGATTGCGAGGAAACCTGACAGTGCTGATTGAGCATCTCTCTCTCTTGGCTTGTCACATCTCACTTCCCACATGTCAACTTATCACTGTCTGTCTCCAGCTTGCCTTTTCCATCTCTCACACTAACATGCACACTCCATCTTTGTCTCCCACATTCTCTTTCTTTGCATCTTCTTCTTCCCTCCCCCGCTTGCTTGCTCTGCTCCCTCTGCTGCATCTCTCTATATATCTTTGGAGAGTTGAATGGTTCAATGCCAGCCTCTTTTCCACTGATAGACTGAGATGGAAATAGCTCTGTGTCCTTCACCTTCCTCAGTCTGCAGTCAATGCCATCCGAAACTGGATGTCACACCGTCCCAAGTCCATTCGCCGCCTTTGCCGGAGAGGCCTCGCGTGTTCAGATAAATTTAAGAGTGAGTGGCGAGCGGCGGCGAGTGAGAGAAATTTAAGCTGTGAAATCCTGAGTCAGCTTTGAGCAGCTGCTTTGTAGTCAACACAGTCAACAGACAAGGTGTCTGCCAACAAATCCGGCAGCGACTAGGTGAGACTTTGATGCTACAGGAGGGAGGTATGAGAAACAGTGGACTCTTATGAGATCGGTGGATGACAAGACATTTCCAAGGGGATCCAGAAATACTGGTGAGAGGCTGCGTGTCTGGACAACTGCTGAGAAGTCTGACCAAAACCAACCGACTCCCTGAGCTCTGAAACTTTTCCCATGCACAGACAGAGTGAAGCAGCTGGTTTTTAATCTGGGCAGACAGAAGATAAGAAAAAAATATGTTTGAAGATAGAACATTTTGATCTTTTTCCTCAGGTTCGGGTTAAAGACATGATACAGAATACAAATGGGGCTTGGTATTTTAAAACTTGGTTTTGTTTGTTTGTTCTTTAGTTCTCATTTTACCAGTAATTCAGATACAAACGACTGATTGGCCTTTGGCATACAAAGTGATTCTACAATATGTTATGGAAGGACGACAATATAATTGGAAACCTGTTGTAGCTCGTTGGGTTGTTATGCCATATAGCTGTGCAAAAAAAAGTATGTTTTTAACACTAGTAGTCAGTCGCCTGATAAGGACGAGCACTGCTGCCTCACAGTAAGAAAAGCTCTGGGTCTGAGGCCTTTCTGTGGGTTCACCAGGTTCCTCCCACAGGCCAAAGACATGGACATGAGGCTAACTGGCAACTCTAAAGATCCCATAGGTGTAAATGTGAGTGTGTGAGGACATCCAACCCCAACAACCCTACATTTAGGATAAGCAGTATAGCTAATGGATGGAGGGATGGGAAAGCAGGATCATTGGATATTTGAAGATCTTTTCAAGTTTCAACAGTTTTTCGTTAAATTTGAGCAAATACAAATCTGACATGTTAATCACGTGATTGTTAATCAGTATGTATTTTAGTGCAGATTCAATATTTCCATCCATTTTCTATTACTCTCTATTATCAAAATGATACATTCTGACAACCGTTCAGCCTTTGCACAAATATTCAGTATCTTTTGGCTTTGCTTTGGTTGCATTAAGATTTTAGTTACATAGTTTGTCTACAAGGCTACAAAATAACTAACGTGCAAAGAGACATGCTGTTGAATGGAAACACACTTTGAGGTTCATGAAACAGAAGCTGGGAGTGAAGTAGAGCAG
>OMNW01034056.1:10190-36476 GCA_900303245.1 Selene dorsalis
AATGGGGCTTGGTATTTTAAAACTTGGTTTTGTTTGTTTGTCCTTTAGTTCTCATTTTACCAGTAATTCAGATACAAACAACTGATTTGCCTTTGGCATACAGAGTGATTCTACAATACGTTATGGAGGCCACAGGCCAAAGACATGGACATGAGGCTAACTGGCAACTCTAAAGATCCCATCGGTGTAAATGTGAGTGTGTGAGGACATCCCACCCCAACAACCCTACAATTAGGATAAGCAGTATAGCTAATGGATGGATGGATGGGAAAGCAGGATCATTGGATATTTTTCGTTAAATTTGTGCAAATACAAATCTGACATGTTTGTTTTGGTTGCATTAAGATTTTGTTAAATAGTTTGTCTACAAGGCTTCAAAACAACTAACGTGCAAAGAGACATGCAGTTGAATGGAAACACACTTTGAGGTTCATGAAACAGAAGCTGGGAGTGAAGTAGAGCAGGACTTCAGCTGTATTAGAATAGAAATAAGCTAGCAGCCTCCATATCAAAAGCGATGACTCATGAAAAGTCAAAAAGAAAATAAATGAGTATCTGTAATGTACGAATGTTTTTATTACATTATCCATCTATTGTAATTGAATTACAAATCCGTTTATCTAGGAGCAACTTCTCAGTGTTGGAGAAGGTCATAAAAATACCAGACGTAGCTTTTAGGTTGTGCAGAGAAGCTCAAAGACAGATAGCTGGATTCTGCCAGTGCTGATAGCTCATA
This sequence comes from Selene dorsalis, assembly GCA_900303245.1. NCBI lineage: Eukaryota > Metazoa > Chordata > Actinopteri > Carangiformes > Carangidae > Selene > Selene dorsalis. The sequence goes on from OMNW01034056.1 coordinate 10,927, forward strand.
AACTTGGAACAGTCATTCCATATAAAAGATTTTGTGACCACTTGACTTTTATTCACTTCATCTGCTCCAACAGGTATTCTGCTCTGTCGTGATTTAACCCCCCACAGCTGAACAATATCCAGACTCCACGGCTGACGGCACGTTTGTCTCCAACTTCGCTTTTGATTTAAGACATAAAGCCTCCCAGAAATCCAACCAGACGCATCATTTTGATTATTTTCTTGACAACAAAGGAGGTAAAGACATCTCGTATTTTCTGTAGCATGCTTCAATGGATCACGTCAGTTCTCTCTTTAGTGAAACTCATCACTGAGGTTTTCTGCAGGCTTTCTTCTGGTTGATCTTTCAGAGACTGTCACTGTATATTTCAGTGGCAGGTTTAACACAGGTTCCAGTCACGGACCATAAAGTTTGATAGGGGCGAGGAACCAAACTCTGTTTTTTTCAGTGCAATATCCCGTAAACTATTCTCACTTTCATTTGTGGAGTTTTATTGTTTTTTAACTGATGGTGAGCAGCAGCGGAGCACTCAGGAAACCAACGCTACAGGCTGTGCTGTGCTGAGAAACCTGCACTGGAGGAAGAGTCAAATAAAACCAGAGAGCTCCCAGAGAACTAAACTCCGCCAAGTCTCTATAATCCTGCTCATGTTATTTTAATAATAATACATTTTTAATCCCCGTCTGAATCCCAATCTGCATTAAAACACACAAGGTGAAGGGCGATCATACATACGAGCTGGATTTTTCATTCATGTAGGGGGATGTTAACGCTTGAGCTGAACACAATTTGGGAGTGAGGTGAACCTTATTACCCTATGACTATGAGATTTTTGCTGGATCACTTTGATCCAGGTGTAATTTAACTGGTAACTGGTTTGTGATCTATTGAAGAAAAACTGGAAGATCATAAGACAAATAGACAACATTTTCAGGCTCATTCGAATGATTCTTATGCATGAAGTCATCTTGAATATGTGTTTCTGTTGTACTGACCAAGGTGGAAAAAGTGAAAGAAAGCCCTAAATCCTTATTGTTCAGTTCAAGCCTGAATACACAGTTTGCAAAGGATTGTTTGGAAGAAATTGATCAATAAAGTTTTGAGAAGATATACACTTTATCTATCAAGATAAGGTTGGTAATGGTAAGGTTAATGTTTTTTTTTCCTTCAGATGATGAAAACGCTTTGTTACACTTTCACAGTACATATTTAATCCACTGTTCATATATATATATAAAATATATTTTAAAAAATGTCGATTGTAGGAGTTTAAAGCCCAAAAGCCATGCCCTCTATTGATATTCACAAACTAATCCAAGAAACATAAGTAGTTTTGCACTCAAGCCTCACTTTGTGTGAATTAGTTCAGGTCTTCACCTTTTACTAGATATTTTTTCATCGTGTTAAGTAAGACAAGGTTTCTTTACTGTACTATATGTTCCCATAGAAACACAGCTTGGTGTTTTCAGTATAGCTTCAGATACTGATGTGCAGCCCTCTCATTCTCTCTATGTTCAGCATTCATAAGCACCCTCACTCCAAGTCTGCCTCCAAGCAACAGCTTAAAACCAAGCACATCCCTCATATGGTATTCTTGTACAACTCCTACATATTGAAAATGGAATCCAAACACAAGATTTAATTTGCATTAAAGATCAAGTGTGTTTTTCACCTCGCCTGCTCTCATGACTGTTGTTCGCAGTGGTGCTGCATTGACAATTCAGTGCAGGACTGGGGCCTATAAGGGGCCATTATGGGCTCTAAATCCTCTTGTAATCATGTCAACAAAGGCGATGTGACTGCACCGAGCCTGTGTCCAATCTCCCGGAGATTTTTTTTTTTTGCGCCGCGATCAAAAACACATCAGAGCGTGGCTGCTTTCCAGTAATCTATCAGCTCCGTCCCCTGTCGAGTCTGTGGTGGTCACATTTGAATTCTCTGCCGAGAGTAACGTCTTGAAGCTGGACAGCATCCTCAATCATCTACCATTTGTCTTTCATCCAGATTGTCAGAGCATGTATTTAATAAAGTACCTCAGTGGGTCTGCACAAAAGACCTGTTAATGGGCTGCCGAGAAGTACAGTAGTAGTGCCCATCTGAAACTGAAAAGATTTAGCTCTGATTAATATTAAAAGCACAGGAGAGATGGACCCATCTGACAGCTTTTAGTAAATTAGTTTCAACTGGATTTGCAATTACTGTCATTACTGTCATCTAAGAAGACTCTTTTATAGCCTTCGACTTAATTGGTGGCATCTGGGTTAACGCAGCCTGCAGCTTTTATTCAACTCCAATGGAGATATAAAATTATTTACTTGTAATTAGAGAGGACACAACACGTGTTCACCTCTAATCCTGAAACACAATGTCTGAATGGTTATTTATACAAATGGACAGGATCATAATCAGTGTGATTATGATCTAATTAGTCAAAATGTCTCGAAGCACAAAAGAAGTGTAATTCATCCGCACATATAAAGGATGTCAAGGTCACAGATGACAGCTCATGTGTTGAGTCAGTGCAGTGGTCTCTGTATTGAGCAGACTCTGCGGAAGTGTCTCTGAACTCTCCCGTTACCTCTTTTGTTCTGTCTGTAGCTTGCAGGTACACCTTGTCCAAGCCTGCGCTGTCTTGTTGAATTTGCAATTAAGAGGACCTTGATCAATTAGGTCTGCGGAATTAGTCCCAGTGGGAGCCGTGATGGGGCTGAAATCAATGGTATTCAAATGAACATCGCCCACACCACAGCAAGTGAGGCGTTTTCTCCAGATTACATTAGTTATTCCCCCTGTTGTAAAAAAAAAATGAGTGGGATAACATCTGGAGCTGCTTCCTCTCACATCTTCCTCCTCTGAGGCAAAGTCTTTGATAACTTTAAAGTGAGGCGGTGTAGCTGTGGTCCTGACCTCCCAGACTCACCCTGCAGCACCAACACAGTGGTATCCCCTGAGGCTCAGATGAATTGGCTACAACATGTATGAAAAATACAGTAAATGACCGGTTTAGCTGAACTGCAGCTTCAACCTGATGCACCATGGAGTTGTCTTAATATCTGCCAACGTCAGTGAGTCATAGCAACAGAATAAACCTGCTGCCCAAACTGATGCTGCACAATCTGCTTTTAGTTTTTCACTGTCTGAGTTTCCTATTTACCTGAAACTATTGATAAGGGATGGATACAGTGGACGTTTTCATTTTAATAGGAACTGCATTTATGATTTATCAAATATGGCTCTGCAGTAAAATACTACTTAATACTTGTATTTATTCATAGCTGAATTAATAGTGGCTGTGTTTTTCTCTTCACCATCCAGATGTAAATACATTTTTTTAAAACCTGATGCTATCGAATGTGTTAATTACAACTCTTAAAATATATGAGTGAATATACACCATTTATAAGTCATCAGCTTTTAGAGATATGACATTAATTAGAAGCGTTTCTGAATATATGTCCTGTGCTCACTCTATTTTTAGCTACATTAGACAGTGTATAGCTCTGCCTGTTGGAGATAAAGCAAAGCTATAGAGAGCAGTGCAGTGAGACTGAACCAACACTGGCCATGTGTGGGGATGGACAACCAAAACGAGCACCTGCAGGACCTTTAAATGATCTGTAGAGCTGGATCATAATTCTTTGTGGTTTCATCATGTCAGGCAACAACCCCGCCCCCTTCAAACACAGGTAGTCTTGTGATCCAGAGTTAACATAAAAATATTGATTAAAGTTGCTTTAAACCTTAATCACAGCCAGTGCGCAGCATGTTTGGTGAAGTTTTCATTGGGAACTACATATTACAAGGGCGCCATACCTGGAAAGACTGGATTTTAAAAATGCGTGACTCAATGTAACTCAATTATTTTTTTATGACTTTGGTAATTCGATTATTTAACATGACACATTTCAAAGATGATGAAACATTTACAGCTGTATGAACCCTCTAAGTGCTGTTTCGTCTTGTATCGTTTTTCATTTCCATTGAATACAGAAAAACCACTTGACTGAAATGAAACAGAACTGTTCGATGTTAGTCGCACAGTCAGGTAGTCACTACTCCTCCACAGCTGATTTTCTTGCTTTTCTTTTTCTTTCTTGTTGACTAGGAACAGACCCTATGGAGGTAAATGGAGCCTGGTGAGAGTTCTGACTTGAGCCCTCAGCAACAAAGGCAATTATAGCAGGCTTTTCAAACTAATGGATCTGACTAAGGGCGCAGCCTCTCCCTCCCTTCCTCCCTTCCACAGCTGCCTTCTCACCCTCCACACGCTGTGACACCTCAGACCTGTGCTCACGACAGGTTAGATGACCCGAGACAACTGCTGCAATTAAAAGAAGCCACACCTCAATAACATGCACCTATGCTATCTCTTTCCCCTGAAGCTAATGTAAAGAGGCAGACAGAGTCCAGCATTTATTGCACAAGTCAATAATGTGACTAACAGTAGAAATGACCATTTGAGCGAACCAATTTAAATATCGAAAGCCTTTGAAAACCAGCTTTGTATACGCAAGCGTGAAACACACCAAACATCAAATGAGACCGCACACCCACCATCGACTATATGTCTGCAGGAAAATCTGATCAGATAAAATGTTTTTCTCTGACTTACTTTCATCCGAACCCATGTTCTCCTCCATGTTTTTGATGTAGTCATCCTGTAAAGGAAATATATTTGCATTAATTCATTGAATATTTCATGCTGGCTGCCACAGTAGAGAAGGAATGCTTTATCTCTCTATCTAATGCTTAATGATTCTTCAGTCATTATGAGAATGATTCAGAAGAGCATAAATAATTAGGAGGGAGGAAAATTACAGACATGAAATAATACAGAATCTTTGATAGGTATCATGAACGACAGTTTAAATACAGTTAAAATACATTTAACGCTCTGTTGAATAACAGACTTCAACACGTAGCAACTAGGCTAACACCCAAAATATTAATCTTGTTAATTCTATTAATTCATGTGACAATTTCACTCAATATATAATGTATACTGAACGTTTAATTTATTTATCTTTATCACAGTTTGATGCAAGCTGAATAATAATCACTGAAAAAAGAACTGTAACCAGGGGATTGAACAGCCACCAATTATTGAATCAAATGATAAACTTCCTTTTGAAGTGTTGCTCTTTTGCTGATGACATTCTTTATTTTTGATATCTTTTATGACTTTACACGGTGGATGTATATAGGCTTTCATTCAGGACAATACAAATCCTTCATCACTTCCTCATTAACTGAACAATACACAATTTTATTTATTGTGATTTTGGTTAAGGTTTTCCCAACAATGCATGCCTAGATTAGATAAGATAATTAGTCTTCCTGCCCCACCCTCTCATTGAGGAGTTGTTGAATTGGTCTTTTTATGGGATTATTAGCTCCAGCTACACATTCATCATGCCAATGTTAAGAGCGTTATCAGTCTTCTCATCTACTGTAACTCTTGGCATGGAAGCAGCTGCATTGCAACATGTTGAATTATTCGGTTAAATCATGCCAGTACAGTGAAAATGTTGTTCACAAAATAAACTCAAGTTAACGTAGTTGCTCATTCTGGAGCTTTTGACCTTGTCCCAGGATCTTCATCAGCCCATCACATCATCACAATCGTGAAGAGTTTTAACATCTGCAACTCTGTCAACAACGTTATAAAGTCAAAAGCACCAGAACAAGCAAGTAAGTGTAACAATGACTTTAGATGTTATCCATTGCTGTTTCTACGGCTCAAACTGACCTGGCAGCTTGTTGACATTCATTCGTCTTTGCATCAGTTAAGACTTTGAAGCTTTTTCCGTTCCACGTAAACACCACAGTTATTTTATTCCTTTTTATTCCTTTTGTGGTTGTTGTAAATGCACCTTCTAACATTAGGTAAACAACCACAGCATGGCCCTGAAAGCTTAAATGTATCTTATAAAAGAATTTGGACTATCTTAGCTCCCACGCTGTTGCAGAGGGAATATTTGCAAACTAACTCTGGTTTTTTAGATTGTGTCCCCGGCGGCCCTGCACTGCAACGATAATAAAAATTCAGCCTCCCCCTGCTGTATCCATTCTGACCCATTTCTCTCTGTGTCAGGACCGAGAGGATCAACTATAAAGCGGTTACTACTCGGCACAAGGCCCAGAGAGGACCCCGAGGATCAGGTCTGTTCAGTTTAGCTTGGTCTTATTCTGCTCAGGGGACAGGAAGACTGAGCTCTCAAAGTTAAGCCGAACAAGTATAGCCGAAGGCATCTTAAATACCGCGCACAGGGGTGAGGAGTTGAAGTCATAGTTTTTTGTGTTTACACTTGTTTTTCCACAATGAATTGATAGTTGAGTGTCTAAAATAAAGAAGACGCTTCCACCACATTGATCAGCTACACCACATGTTCTGTTGTTGCTCTGTTGTTTCTATTTTTTATTTTATTGTTCCTTTTTTGTCCTTACATTGTTGTGTTGCAGTGCGTTTTATTGTTTTTTTTCAACAAGATGAGGTCTTACTCATCTGGCAGGTGACACCTACAGCGTGACAGAGACGTCAAAGTAAAAACAGACAGTGCTTTGTACAACAACAACAACAAAAAAGCGACACTAACCTCAACTTCCTGTGGCAATGACAAGCAGCAGTGGGGGGAGAAAAACAGGGAGAGCCATTGTTAGAGATAAATAAATAAATAAAAAAACACTTCACAGTTTTCATTTGGCTTCCATTCAGCATGCAAACAGTGGGTTGGTTTATTACAGTTATGGCAGCAGTTAAACTGTCAGCCCTTAATGCACGCTGATTGCAAATACATGCCTCCGTCTCGCTCCTCTCGGGGGACAACATAAGACAGTCACAGAGGATTATGGGCGCTTATTAACCGAGGATGATCAGCTGCCATTTTCTATGAGCTGGCAGGGGTCCAGATCGCAAAGGTTCATTCTCTGGCTGTATGTACGAGCAAGTGCCAAACGCCAGGCTCCCACTCGCTCAGAAGTTGCGGATGAGCCATGACGTACCACATCGGCCTCGGAAAAATACAGGGAAATTGGTGGGAATCGAGTCAACAGGCAGATGTGATTTAGACGTTTTTTTATAGTTGCAGCAGCAGACACACAGAGAGCGCATTTACTAAGCGTAGCACTGACAACACAGACAGATATAGCTCCTGTAAAGTACAACCTTGAGTTAACAGGAGAGTGACTACTTTCCTTTCATTCCATTTCACTGTCTTGGCTTTGGTCCAAGGGCATTACACATCAATACCCACCACACAGCCTCTCCCCGTGTGTGCCATCATTCAATGCTCCGGTGTGTTTGAGAGAAATATAGCACTGCATGGTTTATTCCAGCAACTCAACCCAGTAAATAAACCTAATTCTCTCTCTCTCATACACACACACACACACACACATACACACAGCCATACCTGTCTACTTAACAGTCCGGTGACAGCATCTTAATATATCACTATGAGCAATTTACAGGCCACACAAGGACAAGCCAAAAATGCCAGTGCTTGGCTTTAAAAGGCTAAAGTCAGAATTCATCACCGGGCCGAGGCAGGACTCTAGACTTCACCTCAGAGACGGTTTCTTAGAGGTAAATATTTTCTCTGTAACAATAAAACGTCCAGATGCTTCATACATGTGAGACAATATCACTGTTTTTTATCTTTAAAAAAATATCCCAATCAACTGAATATCTGGAATAAAGAAGAGGAGGAAGAAATTCAAAATATGGCCTATGAAATGTGAACACTGCCAGTGCACTAAAGGTTGCAGCCATTACATGCGTCAGATGTAACGATCCCTGAATTCGTTATTCGCGGTGCTTCTGCAGCTCCTCAGCTCACAGAGCCGCGGGGACCCAAGGCAGCCCTACAGCGTGTCCTAAAGCCCGGACTGCTTATCTTCTCCCAGCAGCAGTGTGACAGCAAGGACACCGAGCTGAGGCTCCATTTAGTCCTTCACCAAGGTTGAGAACTAGTGCTGTCCCACTGAATCCCAGCCAGGCTGCTGCTACAGTTCACAGCAGCAAGGCCCAGACAAGGAGGAGGGACGGAAGGTGTGAAAGATCAGGGAGCGAGGGGGTATGATATTCATGGTGGAGGTCCCCTGAGTTAGGTGATTCATATCACACACGCCACCTCTTCTGCCATTTGTCAACAAGGCTGTAATGCAGCCGGTGTAAAACAGAGCCAGGAGGCTAATGGAGCTTGACTATCCAGATGCTGCGACTGCTCCTCCCGGGCCGCTCGCTGGTATTAGGCTGACAGCATTTGGCCACAAGCCTGACTGCGCTCCTCTGAGTTAACGTCTATCTCACCTCGACCGAACCCTGTCTGCTCCGTCACATAAATGCCTCCGTTCACCCTCTCTCCCAACAACCCAAAAAAACCACAATGTCACCCATGTGCACACTGAAGTGACAACAAAATGCTCACGCACATCACAGCTCGGCCTGACAGCCACAAGGGTGAAGTGAACTTTGGATTCATAAACTGTTTCTCAGTCAGGACATTGGCATACTGTTGTACTGCATGTGAACTAGCCAGTAATGCTGAAATGTGCTACTCAATATTGCTAAGATGCTAATTACTTTATTAATCCCCAAAGGGAAATTCATTTGTCTGGCAGCTCATCTACCATTTGCAGAAGAATTCAAAAGCCTGATGGCTGCAGGTACAAAGGATCTTCTACATCTCTCCGATCTGCAGCGAAGAGAGAGGAGCCGTCCGCCACTGATACTGCAGCAGTAAAGAATGAACTGAATTGGATACTGGAAAAAAAAAAAAGAAATCTGATAAAAGAAGACATTAGAGAGATCAAGTTTAGACAAGAACTTCAACAGGATGGTGCTGCAAAACCTCAGCTTTTTTCTCTGTGATAACATTTTAATTTGAGGCTTCTACAACATCTATATCTGAGTTCTGCATTATAACTGAGACAGAGAGGGACTGTGGTTAGGGAAAATAAGAAATAAATGTGTCAACAAGAAAAGTTTTGCTGGAACACGTTGTCGGGAGGTGTCTGTGGAAGTGTCAGAAACTCCCTGCAGACAGCAACAAAGCAAAGCTAACAGTCTGGGAAAATCATGCGCTTTACTTTGATGGATGACCAGCCGCTATCCACGTCTTCATACAAACCCTTGTTACTAACTGCCAAGCCAACGTTTCTCTGAGTTGGTGCTCTCATATTTGCCCAAGCAGCTTAAGAAAGTGTGTTTAGAGCTTGAACACCTATGTGATGCTCGCACTGAGTCACTTCAAGATTAATTTCTGTGATTTCTTAAAATAAATACATCACATTTGTACTGGGGACGGCAGCTAATGAAGTGCTAAGCAGAAGAAGAAAAAAAATGAACACTGGATTAGTCTCAGTATTAGCAGATACTCAGCGTTGTGTAATTTGTTTTCTGAAAAAGTACTGTCAAGCCATCTGTACTGTTTACACGTGTTTATCCACAGCTTAAGTGTTAGAGGTCAAGAGCAATTCACAAGCGACGCTTTGCATCCTTGGCACCTCCGACGTGGAATACAAACTAAGTAGAAGTCTTAAAATGAAGGGAGTATCCGTCTCCACGGTGCAGACTGGAAATGAAAACCTCACGCTGAAATGTTGAGGGGAGAAAGTCGCAGGCTGCGAGCGTTCAAAGCGAGAGCTGCCGGAGCACGACCTCACTTCAGCTCGCCGGAGAAATGCTCCCCAAGTAAAAAGAAATGTCACGGTGAAAATCTGCATCTCCTCGCCCTGCTGCAATGATCCATCACGTGCGCGCAGCCCCTCTCCCTCCATCACTGCAGCTCATCAGTCCCTGTAATGTGACAGGGTCGGTACAGTCTGGGTGTTAAAAGGATGCTTACACACATACAACCCATCCTAAACTTGCACGCACACACACTTATACAGATGTAGGCCTATATACATATAAATGTCCTCGACCCTTGTCTGCTGTAGAGAACGCACCGGAAACATTACAGACACCTCAGTCACACACATACACACATACACACACACACATACATACATAGATATTATATTTTATTATATATCTATTATCTCATCTGCAGCTGAAAGGAAGATAAGCTCCTCTCTGACCACAGAACATCATATTTCCTTATCTAAGTCAGACAGATCGTATTTTGTTGACTGATTTCTATCTGAAAACACTGTACTGTACAGCCTGTTCCAATTATGAAGGTTTTCCTGCCATAAAGGAAAAGTCGGACATTTTGGGAAATCTGCTTTATAGAAGAAAAGCTCAATACCATTCTCGTGGCTGTAGCTTAGACTGGAAAAAGGAGAAAGGGCTGGCTTTATTCCGTTCAAAAGGCAAATTGTTTGTCTTTGTACAGATTAAATAAAAGAGATACAAAGAGATAATTAGTGAGCTTTGCAGGAGGTGGTGTGTGGGTCATGTTAAAGCTGAGTTAAAGGGGCTATTTATACATTTCCTCACTGCTAACCATGGGTCCTTGCTGGGAGCCAGCTCTGGAGATTGCCACTTGGCAAGAGCTTCAGCCATCTTTACATTTACAAGACAAGAGATTTTAATACATCCTCTCTAAGGGGTTACATCCTCAGGACAGACTGAAGGCTTCACGACTGGAAAATAACGAGATGCTAACTTTGGGGGGGGAAAAAACTATTGGTGAGTGAAGATTTAAGTTTAATGCTGATGATGAAGTTTGATGAGGTCACAGTATTTCTTACACTGGCCAAATGTAGGTAACAGCTGTTAATTCTAATGTTAGCTATTTCTATTTAACAGTAAAACTTACAAGAGCTTCTTTAACCCCCCTAAACTTCTAATTACCATGTTATATATTTGTTTAATCAGTGCAAAGACGACATCAAAGGAAAGAGTTTTTCCCAATATGTCGACAGATCTCAGTGAAATCCGGTGGAAATTTAGGTCACTGGATAAATAAGCACTGTGATTTGTTTATCGCTGAGGCTTCAAGATCCAATAGCAGCATTCACAACAATTTGTCCATTTATAACGATTTTATCATTATTTGGATGTTGAATCTCCTGAAGTCTGAGGTGCAGAAGCTCATTTCTATCTCCTAAATTACTGGGTTCAAGATGAATCCATCAAGACACAGCATTGATTTTCACTACTCCTCCTACATGACAGATTTCAGCCAGTCCTTACCAGACTCCTTTCATAACACATCTGTTAGAAGCAATCCGCAAACAGGCTGTCAAACCTTCATGGCATGTTTGACACGAACATCTTCAATTCTTGAACAAATCTGTTGCACGCATCCACATGTATGTGACAAATGTAGGAACCAGCTTCAAGTGAGCCTGAAAAATTTGATTGCATTCAGCTTTTTTAGCAAGACAATCAATTTAAACTGGCACAAACCAGTGATTAAACAAAGTCAGACGTGATGTATTCTTAAAAAAAAAAAACTGGCTACCCATTTATGTTTATCTGTTGTGGTCTCTTTTTTTTGAGGTTTTGAAAATAGCTTCAAAAACCCACACTCTTGAACTCAGATACATTTCAAGAGGCTCTGGTTCCCATGTGAAATCTCTGTCAAGGCAATAACTGTGTGCTTCATCCTCTGCAATAGCCCTTATTGATATTCTGAAGATGATATTTGCAGTAAAGATATGACTGAGGCAGCATGATACAAGTTAGCGGTTAAATGATGAGCTGGACTTTTTGCATTTTCTCCAGTTGTTATTTAGCCAGCTTCGCGTAGTAGTAATTTACTTTGGTGGTGACTGGATAAACTCAGGCTGATGGATGGACTGGTGATCTGGGTCACGTCTGTAATGAATGGAGACCTGTGAGAGGCTTTCCTCAGCTGATTGCTCTGCTCTGGGCCGTGGCCGTGTCATGCTATCAGATCACCGAGGTGTATCTGCCTCTCAGACTGGCAGGACACTGTCAGATCATCACTCCCCACGGTCATCATTTGCACTGTAATGTGCTTTGCCTGATTAATGTGGCCGAATTAGCTACGTCTCCTTGCTTTAAATTGCCGCAAAAGGGCACACAGGCAGAGGCTGTCGTGAATCTACATTCCACTCTCCGTCTCTCTGTAGTTACCAGGGAGCAGCGGGAGTCCATCTTGCCTTTGCCGGGTCATTATGGTGCCCCGATTCAGCATGCTGGGGCCTGAATGGTGGAGGTAATGTCTCACTCTGTTTGTACCCCGCTGCCTTTGAAAACGAGGGAGAAATGGGAGAGACACTAATGGCGCAGACCCACCACAGATTGAGCCACTTAGAAATGCATTAGTGTTCCAAAATGACACTGTGTGTCTTTCGGCCGAGGTTCGCTGGCTTTACAGCGGCGAAACGCTGCACTTTCACTTCGCAGATGAGGCAGAAATCACACAAAATTAATTAAGGATATATTTTCATATCTCTACAGTCCAACTCATATGGCTCCCGCGCCTTTATAAAGAAACAATTCCTCGGTTTACTCCTACTGGAGCGTGACCGGTCCAGTGTTTCTGCACCAAATTCACTCTGACAGACATTAACATGATTTATGGTTGTGTTACAGACTGTTTAAGTGTGATTACATGGTGTATATATGAAAGCATAAGAATTCTCATCACACTCCAAAGATAAAATAAAAAAAAAAAACCCACAGAGAAAAATGGGGGTGGTTCGATTGCAACAAAACACTAGAGTATTATGGGATTAAGTCGCAGCCCAGCAACACAGAGCTGGATCAAATTGATCATCTGAGCCGGATTGCTCCGGGGCCTGCAGGCAAAGGACGCATGTTGTTTCACAAGGTAAGACGCCTGCCTGCAATGCAGTACAGTACAGAGCACAATCTGCAGCCATCTCTGCACACTGAAGGGCACGTCTCTCTCTTCCTGAGCCACGAAGTAGCCAACTGTCAAGCGTGCATCCATCTGAAACATTCGCATCGCACTGAAATGCAAAAACAATCAGGCTGAATGGGGAAGGCGGAGGTCTGGCCCATGCAGATGATTTAACACACCGGCAAAGCAACATTTTCGAATCGAGTCACAAGGCAGGTTTATGTGAAGTCGAAATAAAAGAGGCTCTTTTTTTTAACCTGAGACAAGAGTCTTAAAACATTAAGACCTTCTGATGAGAGGCTTTTTTTGGAGCCGCTGCCACTGGCTAATTAGACTACATTTCAAGAAGTTGCATCACAGAAATGAACCTTTTCCATTCTCAGGAGCCCTTTAGCTGTGGTCTCCAAATCCCTGATGAAGCGGCACATGAAACAGTAACCAGGCTCACTTTCCTGTAGCAGACTCCACAGTTGAGTCGAGGCATTGCATGCTCTGAGAGATGCGGTAATTGGAGAGAAGGAGGAGGAGGACGGAGCGGATGCAGAAAAATGGATTCTGTTGGACCCCGCTGCTGAGCCAAGCAGAACCCAGGAACGCTGGAGTCTCTGCAGCATGTTACCCCCCCACCACCACCACCCTCCCCATTTGCAAAACAAAGAAGCAGAAAGAGAAGAGGCTAGCCTTCAGGTTGAGCTCCACATATATGCCCCAGGGAGCTCGCAGCTTATACAGGCCTCCTTTATTGTGCTGAGCCATGCTGCTTCTGCATACAATATTAGCAGGAAAAAAAAACCCATAATGAGACAAGCTGAACAATTTGGCTCCACAGAGATAAATAAATAAATAACTAAATACCTGATGCCAATTTTCATTTCTAACTTTCACCATAGTAGCTAGACTCATCAATATTGATCTGCAAGCACAAAAACTTATCACCATGCATAAATAGGGGAATAAGCGTAAATCTTGTTTGTTGTTGGCATATTTATCCAACTCAGGGAAACGTAAATCAATACAGAATGTGGTGGAGGCTAAGAAAATAAATTCCACTCCAATAGACTCTAACAAACTGACTTTGTGTCCCTGGAGAATAAAACAAGCCTTGCATGTTTCGCTCCTTAAAATACAAGTTTTATAATGCGGTTATCACAGAGTTGTGAATGATTTTGAAATATTCAGGGATTAAAACGACATTTGAAGAGTGCATTGACATCTTCACTCCATAAAATGTAATCTAATTACAGGAAAATGTGTAAAAAGACCAAGGGGAGTGACAAACATGTAAAAGTAAAGCATCATGTATCTATTGTGTATTTTCATGTATTATCCCAGTGCTGCTATTAAAGTCTTGTTGTTGTGGCTTGTTGTGTAAATTGGCTTCATTACTCGGCTGTTATTAGTATTCCAGTAGTAGCTGTAGTCTTAATCTCAAGACACTGAATACATAATGAGGTGTGCTACTTTATCATTAAAGGGGTTGTTTGTAAGTTTTCTCTACCATTGAGTGTGTTTACTAGCCAGGAGCAGCTGGTGCTGATTTGTCATTTGACAAAGAGTTTTGACATTGTTGTGTCTACAAAACAAAGTTATAATTCACCCTGTGAGCAGCAGCTACAAGTCCAGGGCAGATGAAGTAGCAGACTTAAGTGACTCGGTATTGGAAAATGATAAGGTTGGTTTGGGGTTAGCTGGTTAGCGTGCAAACGTCAGCAGGTGAAAATATGTAATACAGACAAGAGCTAACATTGGCGTTGTTTACCGATGCTCTTGGCAAGTAAAGGGAAAGAGTTGGATGTTGAACTTGGAACTTTTCCTCTAAAGCACTTTTGATGCAAATGTTGGCTATGAAACAATAATGAAATCCACAGAGAGCTTGATGAAATTAGCTTGGCTGAAATTGTTCCTTTAGTCCGAACTCCGTCACGCATTATATACACATTGTTCATTCCAGTGAACACTTTTCATGAATATGCTGGTTTAAGAAAAGTCGATGTAAATCTCATCCAGCCGTTGTTCTGGCCATTTTTTCTGACAGTATTTTCCTGGACTATTCTACAGAATAATCAAATTGGTAATCAATTCCTCTCCCTACTTTAAATGATCATCAAACAGATCAGGGATGAGGGCTGTGATTCAGAGGTCTGCAAACAGGCTGACAAACACCACAGTAAGTAATTCCCGGCACTGAACGTGTATTAATGCACCGCTGAAAATAGTCCCCAGCAAATGGACTCGACAAAGCTGCACTGGTAAGTATATTTGTGGCCTGCCTCTGAAGATTAATGTAGTAGAGACCAGTGGTTTGGAGCTGAGCGCTGCAGATGGTGGAGAAGTAACAAAGTATTGAGAGGCAGACTGATGGCATTCGCTGACAATAGGAGAAATACAAAATAACACTGGCGTTTTCCTGTCACTGCACCGATCTGTTCACTGACCAAAAAAGGCAGCACGAAGATTTTTGTTTGTACCGAAAAGCTGCGCAACCGTTCAAGCGTGGAGTGATGCACCGTCAGCATGCATGTTCAGCAACCCTCCCAAGATTGTGATTACAATATAATTTTACCACTGTCTGTTTGTGCTATGATTATTATGTGATTTTCCTTTTTGCAGTTTCCACAGTTTGCAGTTTTAACTGCTACGCCCACTATTTATATTAATTAGGCTCCAGTAACAAGTCCATTGAAGCTCCACAGCTCTTTTACAACTGTCAGACACATGAGTTCAGAAACCAGCAGCATGGTTAAGAGAAGATAATAATGATAACCACCCCAGTTGAAATGCCACAGAGATCTGAATGAGACAGCTCACAGGGGTAGCTAAGTTAAATATGCTAGCTGGCTGATTACATTTAATTCCCCCTGTCTGCCATGGCGATGAGAACAAATTGGGTTGTTGTGGCTGCTGATAATGCTAATCTCCTGCAATGGCAGCGGGATATTACAGTAAAACAGCGAGCCACATTGAGATGTCACGTTATGGCTTTAGGAAGGACTACATCACGCATAAATGAGATTCTGTCGGGTTCTTTCAACTGAGAAAAAAGCTATTAGCGCTTTAGCTCTCGTCCTATCCCCGCTATACGATTTGCTTGATTAAGGTCATTTCAATATGACTTTGGAGTGTGTATCCATTATCCTGCCAACTCAACAAATTAACCGTCTCTGTCTCTTTCCTGCACATACACGCACACACAAACAAACACATCCGCCACATGCCACACATACTAAATGCAGCTTGTACACAGACGGGACCACAGTCCCTCCCAAGCGTGCCCTTGACACCTCCCTCCCGCTCTGTCCGCTACCAGAGGGATGAGGCTCGACCCTCCCCGCTCCTCTGTATGCAGCTCTGGGACAGAGACGAACAGGTGCCCGTCTTGTCCAACATTTACATCAAACATCCACGAGACGGCAAAAGAGACTGAATCTCCTCAGGCAAGAGCATGTCCTCATAGTTATTGTAACTCCCTGGCCTAATTGTACAATACTTGCCCTGCTATTTCAACAGTGAGTGATTTGTGGCCTAAAGCAAGAAATACATCAATGCCAGTTTGAACCTGTGCACCTTGCATTATCACACCTATTGTTACTGAACATTGGTGATATGCCTGTGTTTGTTCAGACCATGTGTTTTAGTGCAGCTCGGTCCTAGACGATTCATAACAATAACGGCGGCCGCAAACGCACATCCATCAAAAATATAAACGCACCCGAGGCGCGCCTAAATATATTCAGGACGGCACTTTTCTGCAGCCTCAATATATTTCCACCTGGCTAAAATATGCACCCCTATGTTTGTGGGCTTTTTCTTCCCAGGTTTAATAATTTCCTTTCAAATAATAAATCCCACGACTGCACCTTTTTTCTGCAGAGAGATTTCAGCAGGTGAAGCCATTTCTAAAGTGTTTACCCAGTGAAGAGTAAACTGAGGTTTCAGCCTCTGCGTCTGGAGTGATAACATGAAAGGTCATTCCAGATTAACAGATACGGGCGTCATTGTAGTTGAGTGGCAGATGAATTTCCAAGTGTCAATAAATACAGGTGGATTTCTTATCATTCAAGTTCATTATGTCTGGAGTGACATACATAACAGATTTTATTTAACCAGTTTCTGCGGGATGAGCCTCAGCCCATTTTCGTAAATCTATGTATTACCCGGAGTGACTAGACAAGTCAATTATATCTCCCCACACCTAACATTATCAGACTAATATATGACTACACGGAGCCTCTCAAACCTGTTACCAACTCAGAAAGCACAAATGCATCTAATACACTTAAGAAAATATGCTAAATCTCCCTTAATAGAAATGCCAAGAGAGGTTAATTATGTCTCCAGGCGTAAAACATGACTCAGCAGTCCGAACGATAGGATTAAACACAGCAACCACTTTTACAAATATTAACGGGATGTTTTACTGACATCAGTGTTCAGCTCATTTATCATTGTCTTTTTGGGTCGGCCTTTTACGGTGTATTAATTCGATTTTTCTGTAATTTTCGTTTCATTTTACTTTTTTTTTTGCACTTTTAAGTCATGTTAGCATGTGGTCGGCCACAGACTTTAACAGCAAACTGAGGATGAAGCCATCTAAGATTAATGGTCCCCTCACTTTTCCCCTGTAGCTCCACCATGAGGATGAAATTTGTGCTTTTGAGTGAAATGTCTTGACAACTATAAGATGGTTAAAAAACGGTATAGGCGTCTTCAACCAATACTTTGATTGAAATGCAATACCTGCTTAGCTGTGCTTAAGTACTCATTCACCTACGTCAGTCGTCACTGATGACATAATAGCAATTTAGACTTGCAATGTGTTTTTTCTAGTTCTTTTACTTGGCTGTAATTATACCCAGCTGTCTACTGTTACAACTGTGTATTCATTGATCAGAAAGTCTTGCCACCACACTGACAGAAGTTAGGGGATCCTGTAAGTAATACAAGCCTAACCTTTTATCTGCTTTCACCATTGATTCATATATTTAGGGATAATATAGTGAAGTTTGTTTGTTAAAAAGCTGTATTATTGTTTGAGTCTAGGGTGTGCCATCATGCCAGCCGCGAATGAAGACAGACACACAAGCAGAGTGGCAGCATTTATCGCTCTGCCTACAGCAAGACATAGAGGAGCTTCACCAGTACAGAGACAACTCTCAGGCAGATGCCACTATAAATAATGCATGAACAATAGAGCCAGAAGAAGAACCTTGGAACAGCTAATTATTCAGCTCGACATTTCAGCAACTCACATTGCTGCTGGTGTGTGTTAATGCACTGATGTAGTAGGTGCAGCCAGGCTACGTTATGAAACACATTAATCTACATGTAGGGCCTTCTGTCCTATCACAATAAGTAGTGTCCTCATACTCAGCCGTAGTAGAAAGAAGGAAAGAGATTTTGTGTATTTGGACAATCTGTGGGCTGTGGTACATGGCTTTGCTTATGAAAACGCTATCCTGCTGTTCAAGGCAGTTGTTGAGCTTCTTTCTGTGTTTCCTCTGTGCTCTTTTTTTTTCTGGAGCATAAATTGCTATCCAGCTTTTCCACCGGAGCAACAACACAAAACAGCGTCTCCACTCAATTAAGAGTCACCCACGCTTGTGCTGGGAAGCCAGCAGGATCCCCTTTCTTCTCCGTTTCCACTGTGAATCGTATCTGAACAGCCCAAACACTCGCAGCTAAATCCCTCCCGACATTCACCTGCAGGGAAAGACATACATGGTAATGACAAGAGCCGAGAAAGCTCTTTCCACCACTTCTGCCATTTTGATCTCATTAGCGTGCAACGAGCAGATCTCCACAGATAGTTGATCTGATCTTCGGATTCTCTCAGCAGAGGAAATACAGATAACTAATAGCTCATTTAACTGTTATGGTGTCTCTCGTCTTAATTTCCAGCCCCCACACTGCCACTTTTAATTGGAAATAGGCCTCATTTTCATATTTTCTACAATTGCATACTCTCCTCGTACTTTTCTAATTTTTCATATCCGTAATTACACTGGCTGTTAGCGCTGGAGCATAAATCCTGTGGGAGGCTAATAAATGGCTGAGGTTGATGACAAGAGCAGAAAAAGCCACAGCAGGCAGTGTGACTTTGAGCAAGGTAAGGGAGCTCAGTGTCACTTAGGATGCAACAGCTTCACGTTCCTGCTGTTCAGCTGGAGAAAAACCGAGTGAACCCGGCTCTTACATTCATCAAAGAGTTCTCACAGCAGAGCTGAGCTGATGTCGGATCAGTGACCGGGTCATCGCCATCGTTTCACTAACAGCAACAATAACGACTCTGATTCATGTTTGGATGAACCATCAGTTCGCTTATTAGACCTCAATGACTTCATCCACCATGCTTCCTCTCCTTATGCAAGTGTTGTTTAAGACGGTGTTTATATGCTACTGACTGGAGAAGAATTTTAATAGTCAAGATCATTTTTAATTGTTGCAAGCCAGTCAAAAAAAAGGCTTTGATATAAGCTTGAGGATTGAGAGGATTTGGTGTTCTCGTTTTTGGTGCTATATCAAAAGTCTTTGTATTTCTGGGGGAAATACACAATTTAAAGCTGTCACCTTCAACTCTGAAAACACATCATGGACGATTTCACTAGTTTTTGACATTATATAACATTTTGTAACACCTCTGTGAAGGGCTGAACTCTAGGCTAAAAGCCAATTTAAACTTTTTTGTGTCACATGGATTATTGTTACATTTGGTAAGGACACATGCATGTACCTCTCAGGAGGAATTATAAAGACTTTTGATAATCCCAATTATTTATTTTTTTATAGTGATCCTTCTTCTTATCAAATGTGCATGCTAACATATGTGGTGAGCATGGAAAACATTCGTAGGCTATGTCTGGTAAGCATCACCATCTTTAAGCGCCTTTAGCTTAAAGCCTTTCCTTTTCTTCAGACATCCCTTCATGAAAATTGCGGATGTAGATATAAGTACACTGAAGCTTGGGTAAAATTAAAGAACCACTCATTGTTATCTAATTATTACATTTATCACTGTCCTAAATCAAATTAAATCGTAAGCACCAATAAGGCTAATGGTCATTCATACTTGTGCCTCACTCCGTGCTAATCTGAACAACCAAAGCAGCCGAAGGAGCCATTTACCTGAAAAGATGTAGCAATTTTCCCTCATTAAAAATGTAGCTGGCAGTGCAGCAGGTGCAAACCTTAAACAGCCCTCTGTGGTTGGCTGAAAGGCTCTACAGCCCCTTAATGACTTCCCTCTTTGCAATGCTCAGAGAGATGGGAGAATCTGGCCGTGAATGAACAGCTCAGTATTGTTCACATGAGCGGCGGCCTGAGCTCCCGCTGAGCAGATTCACCCAAACACACCAGAATGCAAAGTGGATCTTGTGATCAGACAAAAAAAAACTTCAAGTTGTCAAATAAGTTCTCTTTAACAGATAAGCAGATTCAGAGAGATGCAAACCACTAATTACACAGTCGCTTAATTTGCAGACTGTGCATTTGTAACCTCTCAGCCTTGGTGAATTGTGTGTGGGAAAATCGTGAGATTTGTTGTATTGACATTTTCAGTACAGCCCGAACATGGATGCCAGTCATAATGGAGCTTGTATAACACCCTGTAACCTGCTGTGGATTATCCCGACACCCCCTGCTTTTGCAGCTGTTGGTCTTATTGTTCTTCCTTTCAACATTTCCTCATTATGTCCCCATGCTGGATAATCACTGTGTATGTACAGTGGGCCAATTTAAACACCAGTCAGATCAATCAAACCTCCATCACTGTGTGTTCCCACGTGGTGTTTTTTTTTTTTTCTCCTTCTGCTTTATTTAGACACAGTATGAATATTCCTGTTTGCCTTTTTCACACCACCTGTTTGCCAAGGCGGCTAGTAAACAAACAGAACCTCGTTACATTTCCGCTGCAGTATCCCACTGCCCCGTACACAACAGAGACAAGTCCTGTCTGAGCAGAACCAAGCCAGTTTGGCTGTCTGTCTCCCTACAGCATCACATCCCTTCATGTGCTGTGCTCAAACAATTGCCTTTGAGTTTTTTTTTTGATGAGATTCTCACGGACAAGCAAGACTAACCAAGGGCACCACAATTCCCCACGCTAGTAAACTCTAATCAAAACCATTTTGTTTGACAATGAATCAAATCCTTGCAGCTGTTGACCACTCATGAGCATCATGTGTGATCATAGTGAAAGAAATTGCCAAAAAAAAATAAAGAACGCAACTACATTATTAGCTTTTTTTTTCACCCTGTTTGTATGCTAAGTATGTAGCTAGCAAAAGCCAGGGAGCGATTAGCATAGGCTGCTATTTAGCGCTAAATAGATACATGAAGTAACTACACTGTGAAAACTCTCATTTTTACACTTTGTTGAAAATCAAACTAACACAAAAACCTAAGTGAACTTTAGAGATGTTTGTACATTTTCTGTTTACGTCTAGTTAGCTAGCTGCTAGCTTTAGCTCCATCTCTGACTCTGTGAAAAAGCAAATGTAGCTATTTGCCAGTGTTAAATAAGTAAAAGTTTTAAAAAGTAGCTGCTTCATGTACTTGTCCTCACTGCTAGGTTTACAGGAGAAGTTCCGTTTTTTGCAACCTGAACCTTATTTCTAGCATTAAATAAAATAAATATGTTCGTTTACTCACCCGAACAACTTTGGTGTAACTTGGAGTCCTTCGGAAGATATTTAGATCCACTCGCGATCCACGTATATCCATATAACGGGAGTTGTTGGGGCAAGGATGCAGCGTCTAAGTAAGACATTATCTGCCGCAAAAGTCGTTCATTTCACCAATATTTTGTTATGAATCACCGACATTATTTCCCTGTGAGTTTGGAGTGGCTCGGAGTTGTGTTGTTGTTGTCATCCAGGGTTTTTTACAGGGCTTTTCACTGACCTAGGACTTCGGCAGTGGCACATAAGTGACATCGTCGAGGTCGTAGGTCAGTGAAAAGCCCTGTAAAAAACCCCGAACAGAATAACTCTTCTGAGCCCCTTATTTGATGACTTTCTATTCTCTCCTGATGCAGCTTTGGCCACTTGCATTATTTTAACATAGCATAAAATAATGATGACAGAATGTGACTGTCTGATTTATTTTCCACAAAATAAAAGCTCTGTAACACTAGACATTAGTCTTCCTATCATTCACTGGTTCCTTGTTCACATTACTTACAGTTAACCCTTTTCAGTTTCTCTAATCATCACATTTCTTTTCACACACAGAAGTTCTATTAAATAAACCATATCAGTAAACATGTTACATGTTGTCTTAATCAGTAATTCACTGATAGGAATCACTATTCAAAGTGTATTTTAAAATCCAATATGCTGGACCACCATTTAAGTGCATCTGCTAGCTCCACGGAACCGCCAAATGCTCGTGCCACATCAGCTAATCAGCTCAGTCACTTCCGATATAAACAGTGAATATTAACAAAACAACATAACAAAAATACATGTTACCCAAAAAAGATACAGTAATAACCCGTGAGTTTCGGGTGTATACAGCGTACCGGCTCTCTTTAACCAGCACTAAACCACAACGAGCTCGGCTGTAATGGCGGCCGTGCGGAAAACTTCTCTCGTTACCAACTCGTATTTATCTGTAACTAACTCGGCCGAATCATCATCTTAACTCTCTTGTTTACATTAACGGGTAACAGGCAACAACACAAAACAACATTTACCGGTGCTCACACCATTACTGACCTGTAAAAGCAGGTGAAGACAAGAGGCTCCTCTGTTTCCCTCCAGACTGAGGGAGCAGCAGCGGCAGGTGGCGCTCTATTATCGTTCCCCCCCGAACACCTGGAGCGACCACAAACGTTCCGCCCTACTGCTTTTAAAATAAAATAACCTTTTTCTATATGGTTTTCTGTTTCTGTTTTAAATACAAAATAAATACATTAAAGAAAAGTGTCCCATTAGCACATTATTTACATAAAATACTAAATGTTGTGATGTGTCAGGGGAGCTTTAGCATACTGTATATTTTCTTTTACCAAACACACAAAACCATTGTTGGGAAATTTACTCAAAAGAGTTGTTTTTAGGTTTGTACCATTGACATGATGTCATACAGAAGTGCCTCCGTGGCGACACATATATCCGCAGTGACATCATGTGCTGATCCTTAATATTTTCACACCACAGCAGAAAGCTCTGCTCCGCTTCATCTTCATAAATACTTTGGAAAAATGTAGCTGGCGTGGACGGGACTGCGCTACATAATTGATGAAAAAGCTTCACCACTGAAAAAGCTGTTTGATTCAGAAAAGTGGTGACGCTGCTACTTGTAGCAATAACAATCTTGCTCAACACTGCACGTAAATGAAACCTTGCAAACTCTTATTCTTTTTGATTCTTCAAAGTGAACAATATGAGGCTAAATCCCCCGACTAAACACAGTTTGTCTTCCTCCCGTGTTATCAAAGCGTTACAAACTGATTTGGGAGCAGTGAATCCCCAAGGTGTGCAGACGCTATTATGCCTTTAACTCTGATTTACCTTTTGCAGAAAATATTACCTACGATTCTCACTACAGAGGAATTCTTCCAGTTGATTCCTTTTAATTCTTTTACAAAGGTTTGAAGCAAATTGAACAAAGTATGACTAAACCCTGCTGTTTCCAGTGGGATTTTACCTCCAGAGCCTTTTCTCTGCACAAGCAATGCAAGATAGAATAAAGATGGTGAAAAGCACTTTGATGGGGCTCTTGCCAGCTCATGAAAGGTAGACAGTGAAAACGTTTCAAGGTGGTTGAACTTGGAGACATGAGCTCTGCTGCTGCCTTAAAAACACGAGTGAACTTGACTTAAAGGCAACCTCATGTTTAACTCTGAAAGTAAAGCAGGATGCTCCTGTGTTGCTCTGGTCCCTCTTGGTTTACAGTTGTTACAGTGTGTTGACTTTTACCTGATCTCATGTTCATATGTTAGTTTTTTCTTCTTCTTCTTCTTCTTTTTATTATGAGGCTATTTTTAATTTTTACACTCTTTAGAGATTTCTCAAAGGAGAGATTTATTTATCTCTCTTTGTTACTCAGTGACTTCCTGTAATCCATGTGGAAACTGAAAATGCGAATGCAAATGTGGTAAAGATCATCTATGCTCAAAGGCTGACTGACTACACGTAGCTACAGAGTCCGTCGAACAAGTCAAACAAGCCAAAATGTTGTATGACGTTACATTCACTGGAGCGGCAGCATCAATTATCACTCATCTGTTGGGAATTAAAGGTGTGTTGGAGCACTGTGATGTTGATGTCACGACCACAAACCGTGTAAAGCGGTGGGTCAACAAAACATGGTCCGTTTCCCAAACTTTCCCCAGGAGTCACCGTCTTGGTCTTGGCTGTGTAAGATTTACTTTACAGAGGATTCCCACACTGTGCATCATGATGGAGGGAACACTGTGTTATTAAAGACTGGGGAAGACTGACTGCACCATCCAACTCATCACAGAGTCTGCTCATTGAGAAACCTCCTGGCCCACCTCAGTGTGTCCAACATGGCCCTGAAAAACTTCTCTCTCTTTTTTTTTTTTTTTAACTCAAACCACAACGTGTCCTGAATATTAACCAAAGAGTTTCAACCTCTAACTTTAAACCTGAACTTCACACTGCACATTTCAGTATCCACTCTTCTTTCAGCTCTCTGTTTGGTCTCCACCAGCTCACAACATAGAAGGAAACACAGCGAAAATGAAGGGAAATAAGTATTGAGCGCAGCAATAGACGTGCATGGTGAACATGCATAGAGGCCATGGTGGATGAGTGCATTACTTATTGGTTTTCTTTAAACTGCTAATTTCAGGTCTCTCTGAAGGTCCAGGTCTGTCAGTGCTCCTTGGCTCTTGGACAGTTCTTCTTACTGTTCTTTTGACTCTGTCGGAGATCTTGCGAGGAGCACCTGGTCATGGCCGGTTTATGATGAAATGATGCTCTTTTCAGTTCCGGATAATGGCACTAACGGATAAAACGGTGCATTCAGACACGTCTGTAACCGATGTCATCAGCATGTTCTGCAACATGAGTTTCTGAAGGTTTTGAGAGAGCTCTTTGCTTCCACCCATCATGAGATCCCTCTTGTGTGACACTGCGGTGTTGAGAAACCTTTTCATAAGCGTCAGCTCAGACTAAACCAGCTGATATTACTTTGCACTGATGGGGGACAGGATTACCTTCTAAATACTGACGGACTGCAGCTGCTTTCTTTCCATTCCTTTTCGCACCTCCTCCTTTTCTTCATGTGTTCAAGACTTATTCCCTGTGTCATTTCACCTTATTACACCTAACTTAATTTATGGATATAAATGTTTCGATTTCTTTGTATGTGTTCATTTCTTGGGTTGTTTCATGTCAGTAGCTCCATTAGAAATATATTTTCTGTGAAAAATGTTGACGCATTCAATACTTATCTTCCCTGCTGTATGTGCTGTAGATGCTCCTCTACATTCACCAGCCTGTTGGTGAACTGTCTGTCTGCAGTTTGGTTCTCAGCAGGTGGTTCACAGTGGGTTTTACCTGCAGTTTGGATCCGGTTTCAACTTGCAAATTAACAGATTCTGCAGGTGAATCCTTTATTATATGGTTCATTTACTCCCTGTTTAGGTCACATGTCTCTCCAACCACACAGACACCGGCAAAGGGAAAGAAATAAAAAAACAAAACACCAGCAATATATTAAAACATGATAAACCAGTAAACAAGCATGGTCGACAAGCTTAAATGTTCCAGAGTCAACAGAATCACAGCGTCTGTG
>OMNW01034057.1:0-26298 GCA_900303245.1 Selene dorsalis
CCTAAGAAAGCTCAGATCACTGAACATCTGTAGTAAAATGCTGCAGATGTTCTATCAGTCTGTGGTGGCAAGTGTTTTATTTTATGCTGCAGTCTGCTGGGGAGGAAGTTTGGGGAAAAAAGCAGGCAAAGAGGCTGGATAAACTTGTTAAGCAGGCTGGATCTGTGATTGGAGTAAAGATGGAGAAGTGGTGGAGAGATACACAATGAGGATGATGGAGGCCGTCCTGAACAACACGGATCATCCCCTTCATAACACCTTGATGGATCAAAGAAGCAGCAGTGGTGGACGACTCCTCTCTCTTCGTAGCAGGACAGAGAGATACAGAAGATCTTTTATACCCACAGCCATCAGACTTTTTAATTCTTCTGCAAATGGTAGATGAGCTGACAGACAAATGAATTTCCCTCTGGGATTAATAAAGAATTCATATTTGTATTCGTATTCATATACGTAGGTAAAGAATGTTCACTGTTGCCAAGGAATCAACTCCCAATGACATCACACTTCCATTGTCTTTGATGTAGAGTGCTGTAACAGTCAGTCAGTTTTACAAATTCACAGTGGACAAACGCTTACACAAACGTTGTCAGTGGAGAGAAAGAATCGCTCACAACTGAAACCTCAGTCTGTTTCTTTAAGAAAAACCTTGCCACCATGAACCGAACAAAGACAGAGAGTCTACAATCCACAGAGGACAGACTTGGGAGTGCTCCACAACCCCATCAGGTTGTTGACCAAAACTCCTGGAACATACTGGATGAGACAGACTTCCCTTCACTCCACAGTGGGATATCACCACCAAAAAGACATCAGGTTAGAGCGGGACCAAAGAAGAAAAAGAAAAAGAAGAAAAAGAAGTCACCATCATCATCATCATTTCACACAGTCAGCTTCGGCTATGGCCTGACTGTGTTACCACAACAGGCTGCAGCAGAATCATCAGCTCAGTCTGCAGGGAAGATTGTAGCAAAGACAAATGTGTCTTTCTCTCCATCAACAGTAACAATGGAGAAAGAGACAAATGTGTCTCTGCCTCCATCTATAAAACCTGTGGAAGCAGAGATTCCTCCGTCTCTGCCTGTTCCACCTAAAACTGACATGCAACCTGACCCTGGTACGGATCTGACCGCCATGATCGAGATTTCTGTGCACGATTGTAAACTCATCATTGAAGACAAGGAGATGAGGATGGAACATATGGAGCACGAGAACTATTTCACGATGATGGAGGCAGATCAGCTGAAACGTGACCTGGCTCATGCAACAAACAGAAACAAGGGCCTCATTAACGACCTGTCCACAACCGAGCAACTAGAATGTGATACCAAACTCAAGATACAAGAGTTAGAGGCTGCTCTCAGATCAGCAATAGATCAGAGATAGGACACTGAGACAAATGTGAACAGACAAGTGGAGGAGACCTCCAGAGTCAGAGCTATACTGGTCCAGGCTGAAGACAACTTGAAAAAATCTCAACACCAGCTGAAGGAGGTCAAGTCCAGTCTCCAAGCACAACATCTGCAGGAAACCAGCAGCCTGGTTGCAGCCAAAGTCCAGATACAGCAAGCACTGGACCAAGAGAGACGCCAGTGGCTTGAAGAAAAGTCCTCCCTCATGGAGTCTCTGAAAAACATCAAACAAGCTGCCGAAGACCAGAAAGAACAAAGAAGAAGATCTATGAGGGAAGCCATGGCTAAAATACTCCTTCTGGAGGATCAGATGAAGGAGTTTCAGCGAAGAACAAAGAGATCTCTGCTGAGGAGATTCCTCCCGCTCTTCTGAGAAGAGGACCAACACACTGACTCCCCAGAAACATCACCACTAAACCCATGGCCTCTTTTAAAAATAAAATCTTAAACGTCCTTTTTTTTTTCATTTTAATTAAGTCACAGAATGAGCAGTCTTGAAGAAGAATATTAAAATGCAGTGGATTATTTATTATTTGTTTCATTTATCGGTCAAAAAATGCAGCTATATTCTGAAAATGAAAGGACATTTCTGTTAGTCCATTTCAACTTGGATTATGATACAGATTTGCTTCCATACCTTTTCCTGATGTTGTCACAGCAGTTGCCTGTACACACACACACACACACACACACACACACACACACACACACACTTTTTTGTTATAAAATTTCGAACTAGCCAACAATGTTTCCACCTGAGTACAACTCCTGTGTGTCTGCAGAGTATTGTTTTTGGTGCCTACCCAGCACACCTCTTCCAGCTTCATCCAGGCTTCTGTGTTTTTTCACAGTCCGAAGATGTGCCATATTCAACACAAACACACAAACAGGCCCCATAACCTGTAATCTCTTGTTTATGACAGATAAGACTATACAAATATACACATCTTAACGCATATAACGGTATCCACAGCTCTATTGATTGCTTTATCACCAGCTTTGTTGAAAACAAATGCACATGGCCCAGGGGGGTTAGCAAAACAGTAGAGAAGTGACCGGACTTGCATAGTTCTCCTTTAAATTTGCCTGTAGGTGTGAATATGGGTGTGTGAGGTGCTGCATCTCTGTGTGTCAGCAGTGTGACAGACAGGTGACCTTTCTAGGATATACCCCACCCTAACCCTATATTGCTGATGGACGGATGGATAAACAAGAGAAGTCAGTCAGGTTTCATAGGTGTAAATTACTAATACATTTCTAAGGTTATGAAAAATGAAAAGATAAAGTAAACAATCCAGATAAATGAAAGTCTTGTTGACTCAAGAAGATACAAAATATTAAAACATACAAATCATTTATTATTCATTCATCATAAAGCTACGAACAATACAAAAATAAATGAGCACATCAACAAAAAAATTTCTTTGACTACTGTCACCAATGGTCATGAACATACAACTAGTACAAATATTATAGTATATAATAGTAAAAAATATTTTTTTTAATAAACTTCTATTGCTTCAAACTGCAGAAAAAGAAGAAATGCATTTTGCATGGCATGAGCCAGTTGTAGGTCCAGTAGGTCAGGGTCTGCGTAGAAACCTGTGCTGGAAAAGGGGAAAGGATAAATGAATGTGTGTCTCTCAGTGTGTTTGTAAAAATACAAGCAAGTTATTGAGGGCATACAGTAATTTCATGGGAGGATCACTGGTCACCTGTGTCCTACAAAAAGGACAAACAACAGGGACAAATCTTGAGAGAGTGCTACAAGTCAGTTCATTTTCATAGTGGAACATCGCACAGTCAATACAGCTGATGGGACACGACTCACAAAGTTGAACAAAGTGAACAAGACTCTATCGAGGTGGTAATGACCTTAATGAAGCCACTCTTCGACAGTCAACAAACAGTGATACAGGACAACATGTTTTAAAAACAGTAAATGTTTGCTGCCAACTTTAAATTAAGCAATGGGGAGTTACTAGTTAAAAAGGGTTGTTAACATTTAAAGACTTGTTCCATCATGGTATTTGTATTTATTTTGTGTCAGTTTAGGTTCTTGAATACCTGAAGATGCAGCCACTGCTACTGAATCACGACATGTGAGGTTTTGCCACTGGGATGGGCACCGTGGTTAGGACCTGGTTCTGGAACACAAATCTCTTGATACGCTCAAAGACCCAGAGGAAGATGAGGAGGACACTGACATACTGGATCCAGGCAAATTTGATAGTTTCCCAAAAGCCCGGGCGATAGGTGGAGGGAAAGGTTAAGAAAAAATGATAAAGACAACATCACAGATCAGACCAGACTTTTGCATTTTACAACTGTTCAACGCGTTAAGACAAGCTATAAAACATTGATAATAATGAGGAACATCACTGTATGTTTCATTCATTTCCAAAGTGTGGGTTCAACTAAATGTAACATTGGGTCAAACACAGGAATCCAGTATGTAAACACTGATGAAAACATACAACAATAATATTGTTTTAATTACTGTGTAACTCCTCGGTGGGTATAGATGAAGGACAAAACAGGGAAACACAATTGAAATAATATCTTCTCAGGAGCAGTTCAAATTGTTGACAAATACTGTAAATCTGTAAAAAACAACAACAACAACAAAAGATCCATATATGTGCATACAATTACATTACAATGTGCTAGAAAACACTTACTAAATATTTTTATGATCGTAATTATGTTTTAGTCTGTCCTTTGTTAAAACAAACACACTTTCCTGTGTTTATCAAAGGATATCTAATGGCCTCCATGGGGTAACGGATCTCAGCATTGAGCTCAAAGGGAGAGTCAGCAGCACGTCCCACAGTCCAGACTGGCATGGGACAGGACAGTACTGTGGTCACTGTAGTAGGAAAACAAAAAAGCAACAGAAAAAAGCTGTCTTATTTTACAAAGTATGATGCTGTAGGTGGTGATAGTCTATGGTTCAGCTTAAGTTGAATCTGGTTTTAGTTGCACAGACAACAAAATAAAAACCTTTGTTGACTTACAGTTTCTGCTCTGGTAGCTCCTGATTATGTTGTCAAGGTCATAGGCACTCGCAAAAGGACTGGACCCATCAATCACTGACACCTGAGCACCAATCAAGAGGAAAAATAAACAGAAAAACACTTTACCTTAAGAGAAATGTGTTAGTATACTGCAGTGAAATGTTTCTACTACCATGATTATGAGGGCTGGATTGAAATTGTTAGAAGGTGCACGTATGCTGAATTGTGGTACGTGATGGAACAAAAAGGCTCCATGAATCTTAATAGTGTAATTTTTTTATGTGACAAAAGTTTCACTGAATCTGAAAATACGTGTATCATGTTAGTGAGTCCGATTTGACAGAGTTATGGAAAATACAAGATAGAACAATTTGGAGGTTTAAGATTTTAAAATAAGTTCAGAGTGTCCATTTTCTGTGTGTCACCATCACAGCTGCTGCTGCAGCCGTTCCTGGCTGAGTACTATATGATTTTCCTAGTTGAGTATTTTTTCTTGTGTCCAGCTTTGTACTAGGCTGCAGTAATCCACCAGGCTTTGCTCCATCCTGGGATCATGAGTCTCTAAGAGTCTGAGTGTATCAGTAGAATACTAGTACATACCAATCATGGGTGGCAAAGGCTCTACTTAACAGTAAAAGGAGACAATGGAGAGAGATGGACATAAAGACCATGAGTCTGTGTCCTCTCACATTATAAATGTTGTACAGTCCCCGATGAGGCAGGGGTGTCCTCTGCTTCAGCCTCAGGTCTCCACTGATGAACAGTTTAGCTCCAGAGACAGAAGAAGAGTGCTGCACATAGGCCAGGCTCTGCATCACCACTGTGGACATCCGCTGGAAAAACACAAAGGGAAACTGTGCTTTGCTTTGGTTGGAAAATTGCCTGATGCCTCACTGCAGATGGCAGTCAGTGCTGCCATGGTAGCACACACACATGACAGAACTGTGGCTCAGTCCTGAGGCAATGCAAACACACTGTACTACAGCTATGATGTTAAAACTGACATATAGTATAATAGTTGTTCATACAGTAAATAAAACTGGCTAGGGGCCTGTGTTGTATAACTCTGGTGCAATGCATTTCTGTTCCTGAAGTAGTACAATAGCTGTTTCTGAGAACACATGAATGTGAATCATGATGCAATATTTTGATCAGAATCATGAAAATGGTAGAAATACTGTTCCAAAACCATTATCACAACATTATCAAGAAAGACTTTCATTTCAAATTTTCTAACATTAACAGTGGATGAAGACTGGCATGTAATACATAATGCGTCAATGAAAAAATAACGTATCGTATAACGTAACGTAAGTATCCCCCCTAATTAGCCTAATAATTAGAATTTGAAGCCAGACCTCAACAGGACAAAGTCATAATGTAGCAATGATTACACCAAAACACACTGACTTCATGACCAAATCACTGACTGTAATTTTTTTAAATATTAGCTACAGCAAACCCAGAATTTCAACTGAGTTCAAGATGACTGTAATTACTTCCTAGCATCAGGTGGAGTGTAGCTTTTTCAGTGGTTGTTCCAGCACATGATGTATTGTATTTAAATCTCATACTGGAGAGACAGGTACTGAGCATTGCAGTGTAGTACATACAAAGAGCTGGTAGCTGAAAGTGAGCAGCAGCTGGATGCTGTACACCTGTTCCTCGGGTTTTAGGGGTAACTGCAGTTGAAAAGTCAGGAGGTCCAACTTCCCATCTTGGTTCTGATCCTCTTCTCTCACCTACAGTGTGAGTGGTCCCACACAAAAAACATACACAGGACAGTAAAGGAATCCAGTTAAAGTCGGATCTCAGTGTAATTTACAGTGATAAAACAGCAACACCAAGTGTTACTTGTGCAACTTCTTGTCTCATTAGTGTACATGTACACTAATGAGACAAGAAGTTGCACATTTGATTCAAGTACAGCTAATATCTTCTCACAGAGATAGTAGGGATGCGGAGGTTGGCCCCGAGCATGTTGTTGAGATGGGGGAAGGTGCTCCAGGCGACGTAATTTCCCCGAGAACTGGTTGCTGCCACCAGTAGAACCTGGTACTGGAACTTCACAGTCGGTTGTTCCTCATATGTGCTTCTCTTTACCCAGAAACCTGAAATAACATGACATTAAATAGCTAGCAAGAGGTGGAATACAGGCGTCTATGTGCACATATCAGATATCCCTAAGGTTGCTGGTTCAACAAGAGCAACAGTAGCAGCGGTCATGTTGGCTGTACCTTGGCTCCTGTAAGCAACCAGCAGAGGTGCGATGTATGTTAGGCACAAAACCACAACAAGGAAGAGAGTAGCTTTTGTGCAAACACTCGTCTTGTATCGAACCAAAGCCGGGTGAGAGTAGACTTCATAGAAAGCCATGGGTAACGACGTAAATAACGTTCGTTCAACAACTGTCAGTGTTGTGTTATCAAGTCAGCCAGCTAGCTGAATGTTCAAGATAGCATCTATGCTAACTGACGAGATGCGCCCGTTGGACTAACGTGATCAAACTCTGAGGGAAAACAAAATGCCAAGTGGACAGATTAACCCTTGTTAAGTAATATCCATCAACCGAGGTTGAGTACGTCGTGTTTTGGAGGAAAACGTAGCGTATTAACATGCTACAAAGATTAGCCTGCTAACTAAGCATCATGCACCGCGCCATATTTAAGCTAAGTTTAGCGTCTCGCGGTTACCATGGCTGCCAGTGGAAGCACTCGTGTTGCATTAAGTAAAGTCAAGGAAAGTGGAAGAACCACAAAACCTCCAGTTATTCCGTCCATTAAAGTGTTCGCGTTTGGACAAAGATGATCATTCATATGGTCACGAGTGAGCTGTTGCCTTTTCGGTTTTGTATCATTGTGGTTAATGTGTCAGTTTTTGTAATGCCCTGCTGTTACACATATTTGCAAAACATTGCAAATGCTATGGTATGTGACATTCGTCCATGTTAATAACTTGTCCTTACAAAAGAAGACGCAAATGTGGTTGATACAGGAAAAGGTTTTTAATATATTTATTACAGGAAATGATTGTGTACTATGGTTCTTTATGTAATCTGTTGCTGGTCTGATTGTTTTCATAGTTAAAACGAACAGTAATATTACATCATTATCAATGTTATTTTTGAACGTCAGGGGTCAGAATATGTAGCTTTACTTAAGCATGATTTGTGGGGAAAACGTCCAGCAATTTAATGCTAAATGACTGTGGGTCTGATTGTCTCTTTCATTTCCCCCTTTTTGCTTTTTGATATTTTCCGGGAGTACATGAAGGCAGCACCATCACCACCGCCACACCTCTGTCAGACAGTGACGTCATCCTCAGCTAGACGGACAGTCGGAAGCTCCCCGCATAGAGAGATACTGTTGACATTTTGTTTTGAGCGCTTTTGTCCTGGTTTTTTGGACCTCACTCCGGCCGTGTCCGCAGACTGAGAAGCCCGCTCCTCCACTCTACCATCACGCCTCAGTGCGGGGAACCAGCAAAGATGAAATGGATGTTTAAGGAGGACCATTCCCTCGGTAAAGGGGTTTGGACTGTTATGAAACCAGGGATGCTCTTGTCATGCCGTGCATCCTGCTCTCTATTCTGCTTCCTCTGCATCGATTTTGCTATGTCATCACACATAACTGCAGAAATGCATGCTGCCACTGCATCCAGAACAACTGACAACTGTAGTAAACCCACAATGGCTAACCTTGCATGCCTAGCAACAAACGCTACCATGATCTTTCTGCAAGTGAAATTACGAGCTGTCAAAATGTCATCATCAACATCGCTGGTACAAGACAGTCTGAGACACATGTCCTTCTCTCTCAAGACATTGCCTTCTTAAAATGCATGCAAGAGTACGAGAATGTCATGTTGTTTTCTCAGGCCTTTAGTAAACTCCCTGGTTGGATATTGCTTTAGATGCTTCAGACAGTTGTAGTTAATTCAGATTAAAACACTATAATCTCTGAGTGAGTGTACCACAAGATAGAGTTAGGGTTCATAGATGCTGAACTGGAAAGTGTTTGCTTAGTTTTTTTTTTCAGGTTTATAACATGTTCCACTCTCATGAACATTTTGAAACCACGAGGGAAAACAGTCATTTACTTGAATTGTGAATTAAGTTTGGTACATTTTTCTCAATGCTCAGATCGCTGGGGCAGGTGTCATAGGTATCATTTCTGATGCTGAACTCTTTAACTCCTCTCAGCTCATGTATTGTCTTTGGATAACCTCAAGTCTCCTTTTTAAAGACATGCTTCTATCTGTTCTGTGGAGATGTTTCTAAAAGTAGGCCTCTTATCTGGGCTAATGAAAGCATCACCTTTCCATCTCTGGCCTCTGCTCAGTGTCAGCCTGCTGCATCTGGTCCTACCCACATGTTAGATAGATACGCGGTCCTTTGCTCTGTGATAACGATGATATGTTCTGAAGTGTTTAGCATCACTTGATAAAGACTATTAATTTATTTTTTTATTTTTTTAGGTTAAAAGCACACTGCACAAAGTAAGGCCCGCTACCAGCCTTTGTGTTGGACTGGGCTTGGCTGTATTTGGCAGTAAGGTACACGAGGAGGCTCCCAAGAGGCCTCACTCATCCCTTTAATCTCTGACTTCCTGTTTGTTGTGTGTCTCCCCCTCAGAGCACCGATGTGTGGAGTCAGCCAAAATACGAAACAAATATCCTGACAGAGTACCGGTGAGTGGAGGGGGTGGGGTGGTCCAAAGTGACAGAGTGACAGAGAAAAGGAGAGTGAAGGGCACTTACAGGGGGCAAAGAGAGGATAAGGGAAGGGCACTGACTGTCTTGATGGACAGGTTGAAATTTAAACCAACAAAGGTGTCTCTGGAGACACCAAAAAATGATGGAGTGGGAATTTGTTCAATGTTCTTGACTTCAGAAGCTATGAAGACAGCTACATGTTGGGTTAGGGTTAGGTGGGTGGGTTAGGTGATGTTTGAAAATAAGGTGGTCTTATTATTTCTTATAACTCTATATCACATGATTCAGATTGCATTGCTGGTATGTACTGTTAGCTTAACATTAGTCTTTAGCTGGATCTGTCACTTTTTTGTTTATTTTTCCTGTATAAGAGAGTATCATAAAAAAACTGATTTGAGTAATCCAGACTCAAAACAAACAAACAGATATTAGAGAAATCAACAAGTAAACAGTTCCTACCATCTCTTCCTTCAGGTGATAGTGGAGAAGGTCTCTGGCTCTCAGATAGTGGACATTGATAAGAGGAAGTATCTGGTGCCATCTGACATCACAGTGGCCCAGTTCATGTGGATCATCAGGAAACGCATCCAGCTGCCTTCGGAGAAAGCCATCTTCCTCTTCGTCGACAAAACCGTCCCCCAATCCAGGTAAAAGAAACACTATGACACCACATCCTGCAGTAAGGCAATGAAAGTAGTTTCTTATTTCATGTCATCATACTGTTTTATTTGGGCTGTGGAACTAAAGCAAACTCTCTCCCAAGGTGTCCAGTTGGTGCACAATGTAAATTGCAATGTAGAGGTGTTTTTTACTGATGGCTGTATTTGTTTGTTTTTCAGAATCAATGTTGAAATAATTTAGCAATGATAAACTGCTGTTTGTAGCAGTTTTGAAAGAGGCTAGCAAAAAAAGATTTGAATAATTCTGTTCTCAACATGCATCTTTATTATGCCCGGACCGTCCCATCCATTCTTGCCTCAGTAACGTCTTCAAATTCGGTTTAAACATTCACTATGACTCAACAGATGAACTGATTAGAATTTGGTAGTGAAAGGTCAAAGGTTACTGTGACGTCACAAAACACATTTTTTTAACAGTCCTGGCCATCGTAATCGTGCTTTAAAGAGAAACTGTGACAATGTTTACTGCAGCTTAGCTGGTTGGTGGTAATTCTTTCTAACAATACAGTATATTCTGGATTGCTGTGCATTTAACTTTGTGATGTGTTGAATCCATTGATGCCTTCTGTTGTCTCTGTTCTCTTTAAATGCCGAAGTTAAACTGAAATGAAAATACTTTTGCCAAGAAATCAATATTTATATCATTAGCGTTGTTTTGTTATTTGGTCAAATCTGTAATTAAACAAAAACAAAACCAAATTTGGGTAGCTCTATAGATCAATAAAGATGGAGGTAGCCTCTGTGATGTCACTGACAGGTTTGAAGCTCAGAGAGAGCTGCTTCACTGTCGCCATCTTGGCAGAGTCTTATTCCCCCCTAACTCCCAGCTAATCTAAAAATGGGCAAAGACTATGGGTCTGTTTGGAGTTGACTTCATGTCAGTTTGAGGGAGTTTGTGCTCCTGTGTGTACTTATCTTATTGTTCACTGATCAGTCATATCAGACTGCAAAGACAAACTGGGCCATTTCTGCTGGGGCTTCTTCACACTAAGCTTTCCATCATAAAAGAATTAACGTAAAGCACTAACTGACCTTACTGACAGAAACGTAGGGGAAACACGTAGAGTGGCTGGTCAGGCCATTACATACAAATAAACTCAGTTGTCAAAAAAATAACAACAAAAACTAGAAACATTCCTACTGAAATTTTGAGAGTTAACAAAAATAAAGTCCACACACCAGACACTGCTCCTACGGGTGCATTTTAATAATTGACCACCACACGTGTGTGTGTTTTTGTGTGTGTGACATTTCAGGCACCTGCCATTCATCAGATGGGGGAATTACCCAAGGCATTAGGGTGAAGAGTCACATAATGTGCAAACAATCCTAATCAAACGAACACATAATCGTCGCTCTCATACGTTGATGCCAAAGAGCTGTCAGTCAATACTATGTGTGTATGGGTGTATGATGCATGGTGCTTCCGGGTATATGAGAATGCTGCACACTGGGTCAAAGAGAGGGAAGTGTAGTAGGAAACAATGACAGCAGGAAACAGAGACAGCACAACACAGACCAACGTCTCAATCAGAAACAGAGATGGTGAATTTACAGGAGGGGTAGAACCCATAATGTCTGGTGGTTTTTGCTGGAGAATGAAATTTGAAAATGAGACGTGGCTCTGGTACACATCTGATTTTAATGTGTCAGAGATGCAGGGCGATAGAAACATTGAATTGAAAGAGAGAAGTTTTTTTTTGCAGTGTTCCTATATTTGCCTTTTAAAGAGGAACTATGCAAGTCCAGTCGCTTCTCCTCTGTTTTGCTGACCCTGCTCTCGGCCATGTGCATTTGTTTACAATGAAGCCGGCGAGAAAGCAATCAATAGAGAGGTGGATAACGTTATATAACATATATGATGTTACGACGTGTGTAACTGTGTAGTTTTATCTATCATAAACAAGAGATTACGGGTTACAGGGTGTGTTTGTGTCGCAGTGCGCAGAGACGAGAGCTGGGACACCAGGTCGGCGGCCAAGTACTGCACTGATGTTGCAAGGTTGGTTTTCAGCCAAGAGATGCTAGGTGGAAGACAGAGAGCCTCCATTCTCCCTGTAACGAGTTACAAATCATTTACTTAACCATCACAATTACTCTGAAACTGTTTAATTAATGTAAAAACGCAGCATAGTTCCTCTTTAATGTGTTTTGGCAATACTGAGCAGGACATATCCTAAAACCACCACTTTTTTTCTAAATAATGTCACACAAATTATGTAAAATTTGTCAAGAAACATAGTGTTGCATTACAAAAGTGAATTACATTTATTACACATTTGGGTCCAGATTAATTTTTCTGCATGAAGTCAAACACCATTGTTTGTTGAAGAAATGGACAGTGAACTTGTATTTTTATATTTCAGTTTGGAAAAAAAGGCATCTGACAATAAGGAACTAATTTCTTCTGCTGTAACTGACAACCTACAGCACAAGACATTTTCCTCTTCTTTTCTCTCTATTCTCTATGCTATCTTATAAAATTACCATAATACTGATATTTGACTAAATTGGCCTGTGTCAGAGAGGCTTTTTAATAGGAGTCAAATAGTGTAACTGGTTACACCATTTGATATTTAACAGGGCCGTTAACAGGGCAATTTGACATTTAACCAGTTACACCATTTGACTCCTGTGAAAAGCCCTGTTAAATGTCAAATGGTTTTACTAGTTCCACTATTTGGAGTAACCGGGTTTAATGTAAAATGGCCCTGTTGAAAGCCCTGTTAAATGTCAAATTATGCAACGGGTTACATCGTTTGACATTTCAATTTAAAATCAAATTTGACAAGCGTTACCATGCAAAGCCATGCAAGCACATGGTCTTGGTCTCAATATTTCAAACATACTTTTAAAAGTAAATATTCATTTTTATGACTCATATGAATTATTGATGTTTTGTAGAGTCATACCATTTGACATGTCAACTTACCAAACCTGACTAAACCCTAAAATGTCGATGTGTGAGGAATTTTTTAAAGAGCTACTAACCATGTCATGCAGCAGTTGTGATCATCAGGGGTTCTTCTCTGTAATACCATGGCCTGTCACATAGTCTTTTTTACAATAGGGGGGGTTAAATGGTGGTTACACCACTTGTGACTTCATGCAGTAACACGATTCCCCATTTAAATTTCATATTTAGAACAATTTTATTCCATTACCTTTATAAAATATAAAAATTACAAATATGAGATCATGCCAAACTAGTCGATATTGTGTTTATATTATTTAAGTTAATCATAGATTTAATTTCAATTTTTTCACACTTTTAAAATTGATTAAATCATATGGACACAGAAAAATTTGCATCACATCATTGACCCAGATACAGTGCCTCTAGAAAATCATCATGCTCCTTTGAAAAAGCAAGATTATTTGTCACACAGGCTGGAATCAAACCATTAAAAATAAACTTTTCTAGGTTTATTTTCTGAATTTAAGAACTTGGACATAAAAAAATGGTGAGAATTCTGAAAATTAATGAAAATTAAAAAACTAATTCTGTGGTGAGGGTCAACAGACTACTCTCTTCAAGTCCATCCACAGATTTCTATTGGATTTCAGTCAGGATTCTGATTTGGCCACTCAAGGACATTTATCTTTCTATCCTTAAGCCAGAGCTGGCCTTAGCCAGTTTGGTGCCATAGGCAATATTTTGGCTGGCGCCCCTTTGCACACTTACTTACAGGTTCATTTGTTCGCCTGCTGTAAAATATTGGGTTTGGTGTGTACAGCACATTTGGATTTTTGTTCTGTTCTGTTCTGTTCTGTTCTGTTCTGTTCTGTTCTGTTCTGTTATGTTATGTTATGTTATGTTATGTTATGTTATGTTATGTTATGTTATGTCCAGGTTATCTGTATCAAGACTGTTTGTTTGTATGATGTATTTGGGTTTTTATTCCTATCTGCTGATATTCTTATTGAATTTGTCAAACTGTCAGTATCTGTATCAGGCTGTTGGTTGGTGGGTAACTCTCAGTGAAGCGTTTTCTCAGGCTGTCAGGTGAAGCTCAGACCTACTTTAGTGCGGTGTGTTTATCTGTTCATCTGTGCTGTGAGAAATGGATCTCCATGTGAAAGAGGAGGAAGCCACACCTGCTCTCTCAGTTTAGACCTGTAACAAACACAGTGTATCTTTTTGTTAGTGTTTGTTGGTGCTGTTATGACACACAAACCTACAGTACATATGAGTAATCTGACCTGTTTCCCACAGCTTTCTGTTATTAGAGTTGTACTACAGCTCTTAAAGAGGAACCGCATGCAGTTATAATCCATTAAATAAATATAATAATTCTTTCTAATCACGTGACACTGTATTATAATATTCCATCACAATGACAGGCATTCACAGGCACAACTGACCAAACCTGACCACACGCAGTTGTATGGGATGCAGCCATTTTTTTTGTAAGAAGTGGTCTGACTCTCAACATTCACGATCATGAAATTAGATCCTGTTTTGATGCTGTTTGTGGTCAGAGACTTTGCTGCAACAGCCTTTCAACATAATGACATTCATCAAATGCCAGTCACACTCAAAGATAAGAAAAGATTTTTCTTTTAGTGCCAGTTCTGTTGACAAGAAATTAAATGATAATGATAATTATCTTTTCATTAATATCTCATCTCACCTGGAATGAAAAATCATTATATTCTAATTAGTTTGGTCTCCATTTGCATAGAGTGGTGCTGGTTGAGATGGAATATGTACATGGTGGAAAAGGGATTGTTACGACTCACATTACTGTATTTACTAAATTAAACTAGTATTTAGACATTTACTATTATTAATCAAATACTATGTTGCTACTACTTCTTATATGTTCATGTCACATCTCCTTCTAATAGGATATTAATAAAACAGTACACAATATGCTATTGTTATATATTGTACTACTACTAAATATCACTGTATTACAGTACACTTATGTTCCTTATGTAATCATTTATCATATTAATGTGTTGTCCCGTGTTAACCCTTGGATTTTCCCAATGCGGCCGGTGAAGGTGAATTTTATTAAAAATATACAAAGCAGACTGACTACCACAGGGTCAGGTTCATTTTTTCTCCAACATGTAGCCTACTTCACTTTACTTATCCGATTACGATTACAGACCCAACTATCACCAGTCTAAGTAACTGATGACAAAACTCAGAACTTATATTTATGTAGATCTTTTCATAGAACTTTTTATCCAGGAAGAACACAGCTCCTGTTTATGAATGCTATTCGTTTGTGCAGTGCCTGTTGTGCATACATGCCTGTCCTCATAGCACCATATTGGAGATTAAATATGACCAGTTGTCCTTGACTGTGCGTGTCTTTGTGTGTTGCAGTCTGACTATGGGGCAGCTCTACGACAAGGAGAAGGATGAGGACGGCTTCCTGTATGTGGCCTACAGCGGAGAAAACACCTTTGGTTACAGCAAAGCTTTTCATACAACGCATGGTTAATGC
Source organism: Selene dorsalis (assembly GCA_900303245.1). Taxonomy (NCBI): domain Eukaryota; kingdom Metazoa; phylum Chordata; class Actinopteri; order Carangiformes; family Carangidae; genus Selene; species Selene dorsalis. The sequence goes on from OMNW01034057.1 coordinate 15,285, forward strand.
TTATCTGAATATCAGTCTCTCTCTGTCACACATACACACACACACACACATATACACACACTGACACAGTAGGGCCCGAAATATGCTGGTGCACAATTTTTCAGACATTGGCCTTTACATGTGTTACACAAGTGAAGCAAAGTCATTTATGAGTTTTGATACTAAAAGTGTCAAGAAATGTTTGAATTTGATGGTTAACAATGTTTTTGTGATAATTATAAGGCTCAAAGGTCAGTTGTGGAGAGAAATATCTTAAACACTGCCATAAAATAGATAGAAGAGTAATAATTACAACACTTTATTGGCATGTCAGTAATCATTAGTTCAGTATCGACATCAGTATTAGACAAAAGACAAAACTCATTTCAGGCTCTGACACACATGCACATCACACATCACACATCACACATCACATATCACACAAACATGCTTTACTTTCTGTTGGTCCAGATGTTTGTCTCAGAGGTTTGTGTTGAGCTGAAATGAGAGAGAAATCCTATCATCATGTGACTGAGAATCATTAATCACATTATGGATGTATTTGTATGGCTTTTCCTATTGTGTATGTCATTTAAACCCACAGCTACACTCAGCACTACAATAGGCAATGAGAAGGACCTATAGGCATGTGACAGGAGGCAACTACTGTAAGGCTGTTGGGGCGGTGGATGACTCCAGGCTGCTGTCATGTATTTGCACATAATTTTGGCTGAGTGAACATCGTACCACCCAAGTTGAAACTGTCTGTGACCTCCAATACTTTCCTTCTAGGTTATTGTGTAGCATCATGATGTTTCTCCAGTGCCGTCAATGAAAATTCTGGCTTAAAAGTAAAGGACTCGGTCAGTTTCTCTTCTTCTATTATTTATCTGTTTTATTCTGTTCAGGAGAGTCTGAAATGAGATGTTAAAAAATCTCCCGCAACCTGCAACGTCCACCTTCACTCCAACTGCCGTTTCCTACATGTCCCAGAATGCCTCTCTCCACAGCCTCCAGGAACGTGTAGCTCAACATCCCTCTTCATTGTGAATGTTTTTACTTATCAAACACAAATGTAAGTAATGTTATCAGTGGTCACATGCCAGTTAGTTCTCCAGGTCTAAATTACACACATCATTGATAGATCTAATTGTTCATGTTATTAATTCCACCTGTGCTTGGCCTCTGTGGTGAAAAAGTTTTGTTACTTCATTTCGATGTGACATACACAAAGTTGTGTTTTGTTGTTATATTCTTGTTAATGAAGAAGGAAAATATTGCAGTGCACAATAGACAGGCCTCCTAACATGACACTGAGATAGAGTGGAACCATGTTCTAGGTGTGGAACCAGTGGATGGAGCTTGACTAGTTTAAGTTGGCTATGGCCCAGTGAATTCTGGGTAAATTATGATTTGTTTTAATTAAAAGAAAAGGTTAGTGTTAGTATGGGATAAGGCATCTTATGTTTTTTGAGTCAGTGTCGAGTTATGGTTAGTGTAAGGGTGGTTAGGGTCAGCCTATGACGGACCAGTCTGACATATCTTTGTGAAACTTGCCTCAGAACAGCTGTAAACTCAAAGAGTACTGGATTTCAATTCAGCAGCAGCATCCCCACTTCAAGTGAAGTCTAATGTCTCTCCAAGTGTTATGGATGTGTAAATAGGCAACGTAGTTTGTGGTTAGCAAAAACAACAGAGTGTTTCTGTCTGTATCTCGTTCCTATACCTTCCATCCGTCCCTCCCAAATCAAGAAAGGCAGCTTTGACACATGACAAGCAGCACTGTGCTCATTATAACGGCTAACAGGCATTCTGGAAAATGTAAGAAACGTCCCCCTGCAGCAGAAGTAGATGGAGCAGGTTATCAACTGATTCAGTGTGTAGCACTACAGTCTTTACCACTCACTGTTTACACGGAGAACACAAAGACTGCCACATCTGGTCTCACAGTCGTTCAGCTTGGTGAACAGATCGATGTTGAATTTTTGCTTGAGCTGCTAAAACACTGAGTTATCAGCACATTACAAACAGATCCATCATCACTCAAAACAGGAGCGTTATTATACTAGGGTATGTCCCTGGACTCTGTGTGTCATGAAACTAAAATATTTGACCCTCTGATGAAGGTCATCAGGACACAGTAAGAATATACATCACTGCAGTTCACAAATCCAATATTTGAAGTAAAGTGTTGGCTCTTTGGCAGCAGATGACAATGTGAAGACCCACTGTTATCCTCCATCTCCTCACTCAGAAGACTCCGCTGTAGTCTCTGGTGCTGAATCAGAGCAGCACGTCCGGGGTGTCTCTGCACTTTACCCAAGCCATCCAAGTCTTTATGTGTGTGCACCACAAAGCTGATTCAGGCTTTTAAACGTGGTTTGTAGATGTGTAATATACTGATGGGATGCTATGATATTGAGGATTGTTTTATTTCATCAGTGTTGTCTGATCATTAAATATATCTTAATGACGTAATGAAATTTTGTCATTAGGATGTTTGAGTAGGTAAGGTATCTGGAAGACCTGACCAATAAAGGTGAATGTAAAATGAAAGGTTTCTGTCTCATTAGAAAGAACATTTAAGGTAGCCAGTGCAACTCTACCACCAGTAGGCTTCTTTTCTTTTTTTATTCTTTATATGTGTAATTCTGTGCTTGACTTGAGTAGATCTGTTGCCTATTCTAAGAGGGAATCATAGGAACCAAACCCACCCCCTTAAGATCAACAATCACATCAGACGGACACATGATGATCTTCTTTTCTGAGCACAGACAAGGAACTGTCAACCCCTCATCTCAAATGAAGTCAATATAATTAAGGAATAAATCTCTCAGTGAACGCAGTATTGTGTGTATGAGAGATGTAGTAGAGACAAGAACAAGAACAAACAATCCAAGATGCCAGAGATAAGGAAATTGTGAGAATGTGTATACCTGAAACCAGCCTGTCTAGGTGCACAGCGTTATTCAGCAGCTTTGCTCATCTCTTTGGCAAGGATCCAGCAAAAGGATGCCAGCACACACAAACAACATACAGAAGAGTGGGAGGGGCTTGTCACGCCAACCGACATACGTAAGAACAGAGACATACCAAGTACTCCAAAGTACACCTCACAAATCAGAAAATTCTTAATGGTCTCCCATTGCCCCACCACTTAGGTAAGTAGTAACTGTGGCAAATTTACACTTGTGCAAATTCACTGCTAAATGTGCCCATACATGCTTGATTAGACCCTCCCAGTTTGTTATGTGGCCCACATTGTTCAAACCACATGACCCCAGTTTGGAACAATCCATGTTATATTCCCTGATGACTTCGCCATGCTAATTCTTCTCCCTGTTGACCTGAAGAAGACATAGTGCAACCCATTTTAGCCTGTTTGTCACTCAGCTCACCACTGGGCCCTGACTGCACCATCTCAACAAACAGTATGTGTGTTACCACTGTGATGTAACACACTGATCCACTGTGTTTCCCTCTAGCACCATCATCAGGTCAAAATGAATTTGTCCAATTGTTTGGATTAGTGTAGTGGAGAAAATGAATGAGAGTTGTGCCATGTGTTAGCAGCTTTAATCTAAGACGGTGAAACTGCTGGCATGTCTGCACAACAATGAGCCACACAAGACATTATACAATCCCTCTGAACATATCAAGTGTTTCTAGTCTGAAAAACATTCAAATTAGTAGTATACACAGGGATCAGATCCTCTACATCTGTGAAGAGCGACAATGGCATTAACTACACAATAAAGGACGTCCTGATCGTAACCTGTGACATGTTGCTGAGTGTTAGTCAAGCTGAACTGAGGCTGGTGGAATCTGCTGAGTTACAGCAGACACACAACTGCTCCTCAGTCCCTACACTAACGTGGATGTGAACAACTGGGGCATATATGCAGATTCAGCTCATTCTTTGTGTTCATAAGTGAGTCCATTTCCCACAGGACTGGAATCTGCTCTAACCTGCACTGGAAATGCTACTTAGACTGTCGCAGGACATTCATTGTCCGCCTGCAGACAAACATCCTGCTGTGTTTGCAGCTGCAGTCACAACATGTTACACACACACACTGTGAAAATAAAGGCATCATCTGAGGACAATGACACAACAGTCATCAATCTCCTCAAACAGCAGGACCGCACAGGGTGTCCTGTGGTTGCCAGCGGTGAAACACCTGGGCCACGGACACGGTCAAATATAGCCAAAAACATTTTTCCAGACCTCAAGCCAGCTGACCCAACAGATGTTAGGAAATGAGACCAGTCATTTTATTGAGCCTTACATGATGAAGATGATTATGTATTTCTGACAGACCAGCACGTCTATGGTTCTTCCATTTCACAGGCTTTTCAAACAAGTGTCCTATCTTGGCAAAGTAGTTCATTTTGCATTTCATTGATCATAATTGGAACATTTCATCTGCAGTCATTTCAGGAGAGATGGATCTCAGTGGAAGAGCAGGAGATCTCTGCTGCTCCGTGGCCACAGAGGGAAAGCCTGGCTGTGTAGCTGCTGCCAGGCCTGCTGGTACAACTGTGATGCCTGCTTGTAGTCCCAGTAAGTGTGAAGCTCTTTTCCCCTGAAAACACACAAAGGGTAAAAATCCAATTATTGCTCACACTTTGCTAATTGTGACATGATCCTTTAAATAAATCTCCTTGCCGTAATTGCTTAATCCACAAGGTTAATAGAGGTCTGAATTATTATACTGCACTCCAACCTGATTGCAGAAGGTCAAGCAGAAATATAATGGCTCAATTCACTGCACCTTAAAAAAACAAAACATGCTACTACATGCTAATTTGTCAATTCAAAAACAGAAGGGGGTCCATCATTGTTTTGTGTCCCAGGGAACACCTCTGTTGTGATGTGAGTATTTGAGATGTTGTCAAAATAAAGTTTTTTTCTGTATTGGTAGAACATGTTGTGTCTTGGCATGTGTTTTCTTAGGTTGTAGTGTGTTGAGCCCACAGGGCCACCATACTTCTTTTCCTCAGTTATTTGTTTTTGAATAAAGATTAGACTTCAGTGTATCTGAATGGGTACAAGTGGTCATTATGCTGGATGACAGGGCACTTGTGCAACACTGAGAGTCAGTTTTTGTGCCATCATGGTAGAACTTGATCACCAGAGTGGCTGCAAAGGAAACAGTATCTACTTCCCTATTCAGCTTGGAGCTCAGCTTTTTGTGAAAATGCACTTACATAAACATTTTTATTTTTGTTTGACTCAATATATTTTCAACATCTTTTGACTAAACATAAAACCTTCTGGTTTGATGTTTGATGTTACTGAACACACTTTGGTTTTGTATACAGAGCTGGGAAGGAAAATCTAATACATATAAAATACACCTCAAAAAGTCAAATCACAAATCACCAACAAAAACATCAGCAGGTTTCATCTGTGTCATTAATGGGTTAACTATTACAACAAAGTGTAGTAATTTAACCTGGCGTCCTAACCTGACTATTATCATTAGTAACATGTGTCCTTTACCTATGACGAAGATTAGCATGAGCCAAACCACAATCAGATTACATGGGTTTCTGCATTAAGAGGAAAATGTGCACAGAAAGTGGCACACTGCTCTGATTAATATGATTTGTGTCAGACACAAAACTCTTGTCACCAGTTGTTCTTGTAGCAAATGTTGTCACTGTGTGCTGGAGCTGGGAGAACCAGTGTGTATGAGTGTACGTGTTCTGTTGTTCCATGAGTGGACCAAGACGGACCTGCCTGGGATCAGGTTATCTGCTGAAATGCTGGCGAACAGAGAGAACACTGTTCTTCACTTGAATGGATGGACACACACGCACGCACGCACACACACATGAACTGGGACAACCCGGATGCACAGGTGGTGTCTAACAGATGAAATGTGAGCACTACTGTCACATACAAAGGTGTGTACATATATATATATATACATACATACTGTATATGCACACACACAGACACAACCTGTTGTGTAATCTCAGAATTTGAGCTGTGTGACAAGAAGTACAGTATCTGGGACATTATAGGAGTTTTTAAAAGAAGGTGACACACTGTAACAGTAGCACCGACAGAGTGGCCTCAATGCACATAATGATATAACGAAGCCAGAAGCCTTAGAGCAGAGCCAATCACTGAAGCCTAGGCTCAGACAGTGGCTTCTGCTGGAGGCAGTATGTTAGCGTGACTGTGACATGACACACACACATATTTCTGTTGGTAATTTGCGTCACGGTTGATTGGACGCACTTCAGCAGCAGATGAGATGAAAAATACTAAAAAGGACAAACAGAGACTAGAGTTAGATCATGAAAGAGCCCATTGTTTCTCACCTGAGAGAACTGGGGAGTGCCGAAGGGTCGGTGGCTGCTACCAGAGACAGGAAGGAGTGGAAAAGCTCCATCTTACACAAAAGAGACCTGAAGACACAAGATCGCAGTGATACATTTTAATTAGGTCTAACAGAAAAGTTTATAGTTATAAAATGCCTGAAAAATAGACAGAGTGGGTTGGCTATACCTGGCCTTAGCTGTACCAAAGGCTTTCTTTGTCACTCCATGTTTGTAGCCATTGGCAGTGACATCTAGTGGCTGCTCACTGACATTACACCAGCTGATGGCTGAACAACAAGAAAACAAGACAGATGTCAAACCCCAGTAAATGTATATGAAAATGTCAATTATGAGTTTGAATAAATAAATGTGTAAATGCACAAATGAATGAATAAATAAGAAAAAAATGCCTAAATGGATGTATTTTAATGATGTGTGATCATTCTGGTGACAGTTAGTCACCAATATGTCCATTGGCACAATCCAAGAATACACATCAGTGTTTGTGTCTAGTTGCTAGGTGTGTGTATGTGTGTGTGTTACCTGCCCCACAGGGGGAGATGCGTCCCTGTCCAGCCTGGTGTTGCAGCACGGTTTGAGCCTGGCTAAATGAAAACTCCAGGCTGGATTGGAGCAGCACTGGCGGACAAACACAGAAACCAGCAGGGAGGTCTGAGACGTGGGAGCACCTGCGAGGTACATGAGGACTGTGTTCAAGACATCTGCTGCTCACAGACACTGAAGAAAAATATCCCTTCAATACTGCAACAGCGTTACAAATAGGAGGAACTACCAGGGGTTTGTAGATGGTGACAATGTGGATATTTAACACATTTGAATTTGACATTTGACATTTACATACACAAAATTATTTTTTGGCTTCATTCAAAGATCTGACAATATTCTGTCTTATTTCTTTACTAATGTCAATCAGCACTTTGTGATGTTGAAATATTTTGTTTTTATCTTTTCCACTATCTTTACTTCAGTAAGATGCAAAGAAGGACAAAATATTTTCAGTGTTGGGTGTTTAATACTCAAATCATCCCATGATGAACATGTGTTGCTCTATGTGTTAGTCCTTGAAGCTTCTATATGCAGCATCCTGTCACTCAACCAGCATCCTAGACAACATTCACAACAGTCTGACGAAGGCCAGACTGTTGAGAGAAATTCAGCCCAGTGTAAGAAGACAATCCCAAGACCAGCAATATAGTTTTAAATGGGATTCATCTCCAGTGCTACACTAACATGTGGAGGTCGGGCCATGGAGGACTATATTGTGACTGAATAGCATTTATAAAGCAGAAATATTGTTATCAGCTGATTTTGCAATGCCCTTCCCAGATGTCCATCACACTCTTATTCACTCAAATGGGCTTTACTGAATAAAATGTTTTTTTGTTTTGTTTTGTTAGTCTTTTTGTCTTAAAAAAAAACATTAGCTGATTTTGAACACTGCTGATGCTGCAGGGAAGTGGAAGAGCGGCCGTAAGTCGAGGTACATGGAGCAAGCATTAATGTCACACCAGATGGATTTTCCTTTAAAGTCAGAGTCCTGACGTAGAAATCATTTGACTGCTGTGAGAGCAAAACTTAAAGACACTGAATTTACGACATTTGTTAATATGCTAGTTTTTTTCACCATTATTCCTCACCTTGTGACCAAAGCTCTCTGCATGACCTCTTTGCTGTATGGGCACTTTCCTACCACTATGGTGCTGAAGTAGAGTGCGTCCTGTAGGTAATGGGACAGGAGTGCTCCCTGGAAGCCTAACACTGTCCAGTGGGCCATCTTGTCACTGCAGGAGAGGGACAGGGTCGGTTCTCCACGTCCTGGCTTCACTCGAAGTGCCCCCGTGCTGTGGTACCCATTCCCAGGATGCAAAGGGTCGGCTGGGCCACCTGGAACACACTTTGCACCAGTTCTGTGAATGTCTGGAACATGTGGATGCAGTCCTGCACTGTTGGTGGGGTCTGCTGTGTTTAACTCCAGTTGTGCTGAATCGTTAGGGACAGTTTCCACAAGTGTTTTCACAGCGTGGCCTGTCTTAGCTGTTTCCTGCTCCTCCAGACGTAACAGCTTAGTGTTTTGCCATTTGCTTGGTTCCTTGGCTTTCCTTTTCAGGCCTCCTCCTACATCAGTCCCTTCATGACCCTTTACAGATCTGACGGGGAGGCAGAGCTGAGACTGGCTGTCAGTCATGGGGATGATGGAGGCGTCACCACCTGATAACACACAAGAAGGTACTGAAATCACTGAATTAATGCTGTCTGATGAGAACACAGGGCCCTGAATTTGCTGAATCATAATGCATAAACATTACAAAAATATGTTACTTGATTAAAACTGTAGTTTGACTAAGTTCTGGTGGTCATTTAAGGTTGGATTAAAAAGACGCATTTTCCAATTAATCATTCTTTGTAGTTTACCTGTGGTTTAATTAATTAATAAAATTCATTCAATATCCATTTTGGGGGAACACAGTTAACACAAAATGATAATCTCCTGCCCTGACAGACAGCCAAGCAGGTCGGTACACTGGACTCACAGGGAGTGTGACTGGTAAAGAAGAGGAAAGAAACCCCTGGTTGAAGACACCACTTCCCCTGCTGATCTGCTGGGCAAAACACAGAGCTATCAGCACCACTAACAGCCCTCTGAAGTTCCTGGATCAGGTATCTGTGAACACATACAACACGGTAGAAGCCTATACTCATTATTATATGTGCTCTGGGGTCAGCATGAACTACTGCAGCCAACACAAAACTGAGTGTGTGTACAGACCTGATACCACCCCTCCTGGCAATGACTTCTGCATGGCTGTCATTAAGTATGTCACCTAAATGGATGGCAATCAAGGAAAACAAAACCACTGATTAAAGAAATGAATACAACCATGATTCTGACCAAAGAGTTTTGTACTGGACATTTAAAGGCTCCAAAGACCTGAGACTGATAGACACTCAGTGTTGCAGTCTAAAAATAACAATGGATTTGCTAAGATATTTTTTCCAGTAACTTAAATGCAGCGTTTCAACAATAAAATGATACCCACAGACTATGTTTCATCAGCATACAAACTAAAGAAACTCAAAAATGATAAACTAATTTATAACGTGTATGGGGGACAGTGAAATAGAGTATTCAAGTAGAGCCAGGTCAATAACCCACCATTGGGACTCATAAGTGTCTGTCCGATACATTTGGTCCCAGTTCCCAGAGAAACCACCTCCTTTTTAACTGTGAAAGAAATGAAAATCATTACAATGTTACAATACATATGTCCTGTTCCCTGGATTTCTATGTGTTTGTGATCCAACACGTGTTTGGGCTTGTACAGTTGTGTCCTTAATTCTGATGTCTACAGTGGCCCCAATGGCAAAGTGCAAATTAAGAAAACAACTATATGCCACAAATTCAGACATGTTCATCAATTTCACAACACATGTGCTGCAAAAAACTCACAACTCAACAAAAATGTTTCCAAGGTACACAAAAACTTAACGGACCTGGCCAAGAGCTTATGCCAAGCTTACAGTATATTGCTACAGTAATATGTGTATGGTTGATATATGATAACCCCCCCAAAAACTGAAGTTATTTTCGAACACCAACAGGTAGCTGTCTTCACAACCTCTTATGACAAACAGCATCCAACTAAAGTTTGCCCCAGCCGGGTCCGTCCCTTTTAGGTGCTCCTGAAACACTTCTGTTGCGTTGTTTTTGCAGGACATCTTGTGTATTCACAGACGTTTTCTTGCGTTGTAGTGCAGTGAGCTCTCGGGGCCACCGTAGATTTAACACAAGAGCTAGCAGTGAGTGCACTGTAGGCTACATGTGGTGTGTTAACATTTGAAAATGACAGTTTCTGTCACTGTTTACAAAAAGACTGTTGTAGCTCGAATATGTCGTAGCTCACTCCGCTGCCCAACCTGTGTCAGAGTTAGCACCCCGGGTGACTTTGACCACAGCGGCCAGCAGGGTCCACTCTCTGCCCGGCTCAGGCTTCCCTCTCCTGGGCAGCTGGTTGAAACGCTCAAAGCACAACTTGGCGATCTCATCCGCGTTCACCATGTTAAACCAAAATTTACAAATATGACTTCGATTAACGGCAAACGTATGTTAAGCAGTTACGGTGTTATACGCGCAATATACGAACATTATTTTGGTGGTATGAGCAGCAGCACTGCTTGGAGGCACCTCGAGGACCAAGACGTCACTTCCTATAAGTGCCAACCATGGCTCGGCGTCGTCGTCTTCTTCTTCTCTTCATTTTAAGGCTCATCTAACTCAATAGTGCATTGCTGCCACCTTCAGCTGCGTTCAAAGAATGGGGAATTTAATTTTCTGAACTGTGGAGCAGATTTTAAGGGCTTCTTCTGGGTCACGGTTTGAGTTAGCTCTTATTTAATCTGGTCTGTCTCACTGATCTTGCAGGTTCTGACTTTAGCCTGGTCTGTTAAGACTTCATCTGTTCAGTTTACAAATTTACAGTGAACCATTTCACATAATTCTTAAGCATTTTGATGCAGTTTTGCACAGTTACCATATTTATTAATGTTTTCAGCACAGTAAAGATGAAGATGTCCAGGCAGAGTGAGAGAGACTTTGAGTTTAGGGGGAAAGACAGGCAGCACACAATCATAAAATGGTGTCTTTTAGTGTGGATGGTTTATTAAACAACATAAATAATTT
>OMNW01034058.1:0-10123 GCA_900303245.1 Selene dorsalis
ATAAATATCTAGGTGTACACCTGGATAATAAGTTGGACTGGTCCCTTAACACTGATGCACTCTACAAAAAGGAGCAGAGCCACCTCTATTTCCTAAGAAAGCTCAGATCACTGAACATCTGTACTAAGATGCTGCAGATGTTCTATCAGTCTGTGGTGGAAAGTGTTTTATTTTATGCTACAGTCTGCTGGGGAGGAAGTTTAGGAAAAAAGCAGGCAAAGAACCTAGATAAGGTTATTAAGAAGGCTGGCTCTGTGATTGGAGTAGAGATGGACTCTCTGAGGGAAGTGGTGGAGAGATACACAATGAGGATGATGGAGGCCATCCTGAACAACAGGGATCATCCACTTCATAACACCTTGATGGATCAAAGAAGCAGCAGTGGTGGACGGCTCCTCTCTCTTCGTACCAGGACAGAGAGATACAGAAGATCTTTTATACTCACAGCCATCAGAGTTTTTAATTCTTCTGCAAATGGTAGATGAGCTGACAGACAAATGAATTTCCCTTTGGGATTAATAAAGTAATTCTATTCTATTCTATATTGAATGTTTTCAGTGCAGTAGAGCTGAAGATGTCCAGGCAGAGTGAGAGAGACTCTGAGCAGCACACAATCATGAAATTGTGTCTTTTAGTGTGGATGGTTTATTAAACAACTTAAACACACATTGAATTAGTGGTTGGGGGGTGGGGGTCTGCAGCTCTGCTTGCCTATCTGTGAAAGTCACCGCACGCCACTGGTGTGAACACACGGTTACACAGACCTGTCGATGGGTGATTGTTGCTTGGTAATAAGGTAAACTGGTTACAGATTTGAACAAAATTAGGAGGAAAACATCGAAGAAGAAAACAGATGCGGTTTAATTCAAAGCTACGAAATCTTACACACATCATTTCACAATTGCATTTAAATAAAAACCAGGATGACTCGTGTCCCGGGGAGAAATTTTAATCTGCTGAGAGCTGCGTCAATCCGAACAAGAAGCTCTCGCTGAGACAGTAAACAACCATATTTACAAAAAAAAAAAAGTCATAGAAATGGTAGCATGTGTCAGAGGAAGCGGACGACAGGAGCCGATGTTGTTTATATTCATGAGAATAGGTCCGTTTGATTACAGCGGCCCGTGTCTCTCCATCAGGACAAACGTTTCGCTTTAACTTTGTCGCCATTCGGAGGATTGCAGTCTGCAGTCACACGCCAGCCTGGATGCTAATAAATGAATCTCTAATCCGTCTCCATCGCTGTATTTAGATGTGCGGTGTGTTTTTTCCCTTCCACAGCCGAGTGCTGTGTTAATTAGTGGGAGAAGTCGCCCCGAGGTTTCAGCTGCAGGAGCTGTGTTTTGAAGTTGTTATTTTGCTGATGTGGGTGATGAAAGCTTCGACTGCAGCACCTCTGAAGTCTGCGGGCTGGAACTGGCTGTCACTTTTTTTTTTTGCATGGATACACATAATCAGACGCACACACACACACACACATACATGTAAAATACATTGTTTATATATGTATACAGTTGATGGTGACAGGCAGATGGCCTACTCTTCAGACGGCAGGAAAGAGGACTGTTTTATTTTTGTAAATAAAGTTGGCCTCTCTTTGACACACACACACACACACACACACACACACACACAGGGAGTAAACAGGATGTACCCTGTGGTAAGTTGGATTTAACTGTCCGTTAAAGCAGGACACTTTCCCAGTGTTTATGGACAGTTTTAATAAACTCCTAATTAGCTCACAGATGAGCAGACTAGCTGCTTCCTGCCCCTTCCCCCTCCTCATCTCTATCCTACGTTGTATTTCGTACATTTTTCATTTGGCCTCTTTGAATCATTCCTTTTTTTCCCTCCATCCATCCTACTTGTAACCCTTATCTTAGTCCCTGCTCATGACTCCTTCCCATCGCTTCATATATTCTTCACCCTCCCTCTGTCCATCCTTTCAGTAAATTTCCTTCCCTAAGTCTTTTTCTTGTAATCTACTTTCTTACTCACCTCCGTGAATCATCTGCTGTTTGAATTTATTGAATCCTGCATCACTTCTGTTTAACTTGTCTCTCATTGACACTGCTCTGTAGTGAGTGTGGAGTCCCTGTGAGACCACTAGCGCAAATGTAAGTGCTGTTTGATGTTAACTGCCACGTAGCTGTAAATACAGCGACATTACCTATTCCGTGCGTGTAACAACTAAAATAATATTCTAACAAATAAAACTAATATCATCCTCCATCACATGCCTCCACCACCCATAGCACCAGCAGTCTTTTCAGGATCTTATCCAATAATAAAGTAAGTAGAAGTAAAAGTCACGTCTCAGAATATTATGAGTCTTAAAATATCTCATATTTGAGATATTTTTTTTAATATTAAATGTATTTAAGTATTGAAAAGAAAAGTTTAGAAAGTGACCAGACACACTTAGGAGGCACCTCATCCTCATCCATGCAAAAAAATGCATGATCATCGGCTTATTTCCTCTTCTGCGTTGATAGGCAAACCACACCTGTGCATGCAGGTTGTTGCACACGAGCAAAGCAGGTGTAAATGCAGGTATCAGATATGGGTCACTCCTAACAGAACTTATAAACAGACAGTTAAGAAAAATCTGATACTGGTAACAAATCCAAAATGGGCATCAAGACTTTACTATTGTATTGTATTATATTCATTATTGTATTTGTGTTACATGGGTGGTCTATGCATAATGTAAGTCCATCAACACTGAGGAACTTTATTTTTAAATCTACCTTGTATTCAAATTTATTACGCCCCCAAACTTTAACCTTTCTTTTTTCACATTAGTCATTGCAGTGTTAGCCCAGGGGCACGGCTTAAATACAGATTCTGAAAATCAAACCAGAGCTAGCATGAGCTGAGGCGAACCTCTCCCACACCCCCTGCCTTTCCTCTGCCTGCTGCTCCGCTCTGCCTTCCAGCTCACCAGCATAAGTCAGACACACTAGTAGCTTGATTGATTGACAGCTTTGAGCATCCACCCCTTGATTTTTTTGCCTCCTCTGTTTGGTTAGAAGGGCGATGCTTGCTCCAAAGCTCAAGAAGGGAATATCTGCTGACAGAACATCTCTGCAATGTCTTTATATGGAGAACAATGGCCCAGCTCCCTTATAAATTCAACATATGTTTCCAGCAGATCTCTCCTCTGGAGAATGAGGGAGGTTTTCAGGAAGGTGCTGCTGCTGCTGCTGCTGGAACAGAAACACTTTTCAGCTGCATTTTTGCCTTTTCTTCTTCCAACTGAAACCAACATATTTTACCTCTGGGTCCCTAAGAAACCTGTTTAAAACACTGAATGATAAATATGCTAAACTGAAACTTAACTCTGTGACAGCGGTGATGTGTCGCTGGCAGCTGCTGTATAATTTTCTTGGCAAACGACATGAAAATGTACTAATGCGTTGTGATAGCAGAGCAGCGATGTACATATTAATGTTGTTCTTCTTGTTTGTGGCGAGGGAGGAAGAACAAATATGAAAGAAAAAGTGACAGAAGCCGGGGGGAGGACAGGATGAAGTGCAGGGAGAGAAGGAAGAGAGGAAGAGCTTCCATGAATCTAAACATAAACCTTTTTCTCTATGCCTCTGCCCAGCATCCTTCAGTTTTCCCTGCGTTGCTTAGTTCTGCCCTCCCTTTAATCCTTTACATTACACTGCACTGCTGCACTCTGTCATAAAATCTTCATTGTAATTTAGAGACACAATGTGGTGATTAAATATTAACCAAAACCATGACCTAACCTCAACCTAACCCACCCCAGACTCCCTACTACCACTACTACTACTTGCAAATCCAATGCTGTGTTATGATTCCATATCAAGAATAAGAATAAAAGAATAAAAGTGTTGTTTATCCAGTCATGGAAAAAATGAATCATTTATGATACGATGCAATGCAATATAGCTCCAGTCCCACTGCAAGAACTTGGGGGTAATTTGACGAGGCCGTGGCCGTTGGTGTGTGTTTCCATAAGCAGGAACTGTTCCTGAAGGACGATCTCCCAGAAATGTAATGTGTCTGAACGAGCCCCTGCCTCGGGGTATGTCCTCCAAGACGAAATATGTTGATCGATGCCGATTTAACGGGCACGTTCAGTGGAAAAGTTGTAGTTTTTTTTACCCAGACATTTCAAAACAACACGATTTAGAGCTGTAATTACAATACTGTAAAACCGTGATATTTTTGCTTAAGGTTATCATGCTGTCACAATCTCATACTGGCCCATGCCTGGTCCAGCAGGTCCTATACAGGTCCTACTCTGTAGAGAGAGGACGTTCCTGTAAAGTTCCTGCCTCTTCAATTTTGCCAGGAACTTCCTTAGTGGAAATGAGGCTTATGATATGAAATACCTTTTTTTTTTTTTTGGAATATATAGTTTTTGGGGCTTTTTGCCTTTAATTGACAGGACAGTTGAAAGAGACAGGAAATAGGGAGGCAGAGAGAGGGGGAATGGGGTGCTGGGTGGCTCAGTGGCTAGAGCAGGTGCTACAGTCCTCACTGCAGCCGGCCCCACATCAATTCCTGAATCCTGTAGCCTCTGCATATGGGGTGCCAGCTCTGCCCACTGAGCTATACGGCGCCCCACAAAATACCTTGTCAGTCCCCGAGGAGGAACTGAAGTGAACTGCAGCAGGTACTTCCTAAACCTCCCTGAAGCACCTGGGCATAACAAGTCTGACACTAAAACAGTTCATCATCCCACTGAAAACATTATATGAAATTGTCATAATTGCTGTGTAAAGTCTCGAGTTGTGTTAGGGAAGGTCTTTGACCTTTGACCACCAAAGCCTAACAGTGAATGTTTGTGCTAAGTCAGAAAGGATTCCCTTGCAGAGTTCTCATCACATTCACAGGTCGTGAGGTTTCACCACAGTATTGACCTTTGACCAGTGAAATCTAATCAGTTCCTCTTTGAGTCTCAAATGAGCATTTGTTTACAGGGATGTGAGGCCCATGTGAATGGGATGGATGATACATTTTCACAGACGTACACAATACGATGGATGGACAATGCAAAAAACAATGTGCATCCAGCTCTGACTTACACCAGTGTGGAGGTTTAAAAACATTTCCTCCGAGTATAACACAGCCGTCCTATTTTCCAGGTTTGAGTGTTGGAGAGACGACAGGGGTGTGGAGTGGCTGCAGAATCGACCAACACATTCTCATTCTTCCATTGTTTCATCATTTTGATGTTTTTCACACTTGTCCATGTTTCCTCTCTCCGCTCCCTGTCCCTTTGTTGTTCCTGAGTACCTTCTCCACTGTGATGTTTTATCTTTTATCTCATCTTTACCTTCACATTTATCTCTGGCAAGACTCTCTCTGTTCTCTTCCCTCCTGTGTTCTCGTCTCTCTGTCTGCCCGGCGCTCTCTTGTGCCGTTGAATCAGCCTGATTTTCTTTCCTTAATGTTTCAGTCATGGTTATGATGAAGAAATGATCACAGTCTGTTTTCATCTGTCAGTCAAATGATGAATCTCTCTCAGCATGAAGAGTGTTCTCCTTATGGAAAATTAAAGAGGCTGGCTGTGTGCTCAGAGAAGCTGCCCCGCGACCTCAAACTGTCACAGGTTTGATGGTTGTAAAAATACACAGCAGGCTATCATTTCTGTCTCCACACACTGCACACAAGCGGTCATGACAGTTCAAAACCCAACACGCTGTTGTGCTTTCCTTCCTGAATGAAACATGCATGCATTAGCCGAACAAAATAGGGCGAAGGTCTTGTAAGTGGTACCTAATGGCTTTCTGGTTCAAGCTCAGAAATACAGGCAGGGGCTTAACTGAGCTTGGCCTTAAAGTAATTAAAATCATTTTAATATAAATGCTGAAGAGGGATCTGAGCTGGAAGGCAAAACGCTCAATTTGGTCAAGTCTGGATGTGCAAAACTACCCTGTACAGAGGGGGTGGAGATCTGCACACACAGTTTATGTTAGTATGCAGTATAGGTTGCTCATTTTTAACCCGTGTCTTCACATCCATGCACTCAAAGGACTTAATTTGTGAGTGAAGATGTCCAATGCACAACACTTCGTAGTATGAAATCTACTCTGAAACCATTGTGTGTGTGTGAGGACAGTAAACAGCATAGCAGGAATAAAAGCCTGGGTCTGTTTTGTTCACAGCTGACCCTTAGGGGCCTCTGTTCAATATCACAAAATAGGCGCCACTCATGAGCATTCAGTGTTGGCGCCGTGCAGCACAGAGGGATCCTCTCTGTGCTGCGGTGTGTTGTCAGTCGGCTGATATCATCTCCACTCTGATATCATCTGGATAACGGGGGTGAAAACTTCTGGGTCAGCTGAGTCCGACCTCTCTTAAAACCCCGTTTGTGTGCACTCTAAATTGTCCAGCTGCTGCATCGCACTCGCATTATCAAGTAGGGGAGACAGGGAATGGTTGTAATATGGCTGGCCCAGTGTGGAGCAGAAACGTTTCTGTCATAGTCCCTATCATGTGTGGTACAGCTGACTGGGACTATGCTGTGAACTGGAACATGCAACCAAAACAAATATCAGCAATAATATCATGATTATGATTTTTTTTTTTAATTCAAAAAATCCAGATGAGATCTTTGGCTCAGATACATCTCCACAGTAAGTTATACACACTTCCTCTTTGGGGACTTTGCCTCCTGCAGTAGCAATGCTGTGTTGCCAATTATAGTGTGCTTTTATTCTGAAATGTTCTGAAAGAAAGTTCCAAAAGAAGTTGGCTGCTGCTGTTTGACAAACCTCTGAAAAAAGTGGAAATACAATGTGTGATATCAAAAACAAACTATAATAACATATATATACATATGCCATACACCTGGAGCTCTACCTGAAGTGACTGTCCCCAGTTAAGAGTCAGCCTGCAGATTAAGACAAAACCCACACACAGTGTAGTTGGGGATAGCCAGTCAGGAGTCGCTGAAATTTCAAATTAAAATAGCACCTCATATATAAATGTGCGGCCCAAATATAAACTATAGTAAGACTGTTTGTGAGGGATTCTTCCTACAGGATGAATTAAAGTGCCTCTTACACCGTAGAGAATGTAAATATGCTGAAAGAAGTGTCACAACAGCAGAAGGAGAGGAGTCACAATCTCTGGTCTGGACTTTCAGAATAAAATCCAAGTGGAAACAGAACGGGGACCAGGAGACTGTGGATTGTAATTCTACCAAAAAGATCTCCTTGATCAACATCCCATATTATGTCTCTCATCTCTCCCCCAAAATATCTTCAGCAACACAGTAACAAATCACTGCACACACTGAGGGATTGTACACACAACCAACTGACATACTGTAACTGTGTGTGTGTGTGTGTGTGTGTGCAGCTGACTCACACAAACAGAGACTATAGGTGTAGTGGGTCATCGCCATGGAGCTGCATGGGGCAATGACATGTGACAAGTCAAATCTCTCATGTCCTCTCCTCCTCCTCTGTTTGATTCCCTCCTGTCTGATAACATCAGACACTGCTGAGTGTGTGTGTGTGTGTGTGTGTGTGTTAAGGTGTGTGGGGAGAGGCAGAGAAGAACAGCGAGGTATCTTGACCTTGATAAGAACAAAAAGACAAAATTGGCCGTGTCAGTCTCCTGCTGAATGATATTTCCCCCCTCTGACTGAGGATAAATCCCAGGCTGCAGAGTGGATTCAGACACATGGAGGAAAATGTTTATCATTGGATCCATGTGGTGACATCTCCTGAATAATAGTGTTCAGCGCTCCTGTGCTGCGTTAATGACAGTAGTGTTTCTGTGTAAATGAATCCCTGTGTTAGAGGTTTGCACAGTGAGCTGCCAAGGTAGAGATTCACACCAGTGTTTAGGTGAAATGTATTCATTATTATATGACAGATGTACCCGATTGGAGTAAATATAGAAAACCCAGAACTATCATTATTATTGTATTTATTATCAAATTTAAAATAAAAATGGCTGACAGAGAACTGAGCTCTATTTACCTTAGAATAAAATGTTTATCTCTTGAAAGAAAGAGTAGACAGAAACAGTAAAAAGAAAATTGAAAGTGTCTTTCTCCTCTTTGGTCTCTCTCCACTGTTTCAGGTTATGTTAGTGAAAAACAAATGATGAAGCATATTCTCCTGTTTTTGGATGTTGGGTGCTGCTGGTCAGTTGATTGTAACAATGGTTGGTAGCATTGGTCTTGGGCATGAGTAAGCCTGAGTGTGATGTGTCTAATCATTGGTATATCAGTCTGTCTTGGAAAAACGCAAATAAGAATAATCTTCGATCACAGAACTTCTTAACGTTTTCTGTTCCCAATGTCAGAACTGAGAAAAAAAGGCTTTTAAATATGCTGCTCCTGCTGCCTGGACTAATTTGCAAAAGGACCTGGGGATGAAGGAGCTGGTCTCACTACATGCTGTTAGAGACATTGTAAATGAGTGGTCAAAGGATAAATCAGGATACAGATGCTTTGACTTTTCTTGCTTTCACATGTTTTTGGGAACATTGTAGACTATGATTTTTAGTGCCTTGTAATGGTTGATGGTGTTTCGTTTTGTGTTTTATTTGTTTTTATTGTGTCTACTGTGTTCTGTGTTGTGTTTTTAGCGCAGATGTAACAGCTGCAGTTTTCTGTTTGTTCTGCTGCTGTCTTGGCCAGGACACTTTCTCCCAATTAAAGAAAAATCTTTTCCCTAATTAAAGAAAAATCTTTTTCCTAATTAAAGAAAGATAAAATAAAAATAAAAATGTCTCTATAGAATATCTAAGAACAATGTTTAGAAATAAATCAGTATTCAGTATCAGTATACCAGCAGGACTCAGTACTCCTGTATTTGACTGTTGCACCTACTTGATGCGTTGTGATTGGATGAGCACTGCTGAGTGATCCATGTCCTGTTCCATGACCTCAGGACAGACTGTCATGTTGAAAAAAAAAACAAAACAAAAAACAACACCCCATATATCACATGTGCAGTAGGTTATTAAGAGTCATTGATAGATTTTGTTGTCAAATGACATCTAGTGGTCGATGTAAGTACGTCAGGAGTAGAGAGAGAAGTGTAAAGACTATGAGACACAGGGACTTTGGGACTGTGGAGTCATGTGATGTGAACTGTGATACGTTAGTGGGTAAATTTGGTCGTATTCGACACAGTCATTTTATATTTCATTAACCCTTTTATGGTCGGTCATGTGATTGTCATTGATACCTGCTATTTGGACAGATTTTGCCAGTTTATTTATGAGCCCAGACCAGGGATGGGCAACTCATTCCACAAAGGGCCGGTGTGGCTGCAGGTTTCTTTCCAACCAAGCAGCAGCACACCAGACTTGACTCATTTAATCAACTGATCTCAGTCTTCAGACAGCTGATTGGTCAAACTGTGTGTTCTTGATTGGTTGGAACAAAAACCTGCAGCCACAGTGGCCCTTTGTGGAATGAGTTGCCCATCCCTGGCCCAGACTGTTCACCTCCATCCTCCCTCTCCAGCCAGCCACAACCTGACGCTGCTGTGTGCTGACAAAACAACCACGCTGTCCGTGGTGCTGAAGTAACAGGCAGGTCCATACAAAGTCCTCATCTGATATTAATCTGTCGTCTTCAGCAAATACCAAGTTCTCTCAGGATATCTGAGGAGACACGTTGGAGCAGCGTTCAGAGAGACTTCGCTCTCCTGAAGAAGTAAAGTGCTTTTTCAGTGTTTATTTTGTGCTCTTCGATTTCCACTACAACAGTGATGCTGTTACTCTCTCCGCAGCAGGAGGAGGTTGCGGTGGATGGATGGATGTATATCGCACAGGAGAGTGGTGTTTGATTCCCGTGTGATTTATGTCTCCATGACTGTTCAACAAGTTTAAGTTAGCTACACTGCTATTGTAATTACTGACCAAGGTCCTGTATGTGCCTCTCTGTGGGTGTTACTTCAGGTAATAGTCCCATGGGTCGAATAAGAGGGTGGGGGAGATGCATCTTGATGATGTACTGACTTCATCACGCTGTGACATCCACTGTGCTGTTTGAATCTGAAGCAGTGATCAACACCTCACAGTCTCAGGCTCAGGGTGTGTCAGAAAACCGCTCTGCCCTGTATCGATCCGTCTCTTGTCTCTGAAAAATCTCCATCTGGTTGCTGTCTGACAG
>OMNW01034059.1:0-15373 GCA_900303245.1 Selene dorsalis
GAATGAGAGACATAAGATGTGTGAAAGAGTGAGAAGGGGGAAAAATGTAGACAGAAAAGCAAAGGGAATATTGAATATGTGAGGAGACATAAGGAAAAATAGATAAGGGTATAAAATGAGTGAAGCAGGAATATTGGGAGAGAGAGACCTGCTGTGTGTGACCGAGAGAGAGAAAGTGGAGTAAGAGAGGGAGGGAGAAAGGAGGGGCTCTCATCTTGTTTTGGTGCAGAGGTTCACCGCTGCTGAAAGGCTGCAGCGTGCGGGAAGGAGGTGAATAACAGAGGCAGCACTTCAGTCTGGATGAGCTGCGTCGTTTTCCAGATGTCCCTCCCCTGCATTCGCACCAGAGCAGAGGCCCACATGCACACACACACACACACACGCTCACATACGGCAGCAATCAGCCACTTCAGGCACATCGTCTGGCCACAGGCAGCCCCCACAGGAAAACAGATGCACAGCTGTCAGTGCCAAAATGCAGCTGCAACGGCGCATGGCAACTGCAACTCCAAGCGGTCGGCTTCAGAGCGAGACGAGGCGGCGGGCAAAGAGACGACCGAGACTCACAGCTGAAGTCGACCTGTGGCACCTGGCGCCAAACAGCAGGCAGGGACAGTGCATGCTGTTTACCAGTGGAAAAGATAGTGGAAATCGATAGCTGGAGAGCAAGAGGATGTGGTGAGCAGTAAATTACATGCGGAAGAGGAGGCGAACTCAGTAGCCCATTGTGAGAATAAGCCAGTGGGTGGAGGAGAAAGTGATGGACTGTGGACAGGCACTGAGGTCAGGACCTGGTCACTGAAGCGGAGCCTATAGCCCGTCCTTGACTGAAAGAGCTGAAGTTACACCTATGGCCTTCTGTTTAGGTAAGACCCTTGTGAATGTACAGATAAATATAGGCTTGGTCCAATTGTGCAGTTCAACCCACATGCTGTACATTCCCTGAGAGCAATGACACTTCAGGCATAAAGGGTTTCATAACCAAATCTTTGCCGCCATCTAAGACATAAAAAAAAATGAACGCAAACGTAAAACCAATACCATGAAATGACTGAAAGCCTGTTCTGGTCCCTCATCTTTCATTTATGAGATCCCTGCTTTTAAAGCCGCACCACGTGTCCCTAATAGGAAAAGCCATGCAAACAGGAGCTGACAAAACGTAATGTAACGATACAAGCTAAACCGTGACGAGCATAAATACTGCCAGCTTTGTCCCTTTGCATTAAATCACCACACTAACAAATGTGGATGTTACAGAAAACAAGCGAATCGATGAGAAAATCAATAGAAAAAAAACATTACACAAATAAGCAGCCGAACAACACAACAAGTTTGATCCCTGGACTTCAAAAAACAAACATCGTGAATAAGCAAAGTCCAAAATGTAAATATGGTTAAGCAGCATGAACGTGTTGCTGCTTCGTTTTATCTGTAGAATTGAAAGGTGAAAGTGAAGAATTTAAGAGAAAAATCTGTGCTGTTGCATCTTGTCTACTCTATGTAAAGGCCAGTGCACCTCTTTGAGATTTGCTTGGAGTTCTGTAGCGCCCCCTACAGGCCGGTTAGGAATTTGATAGGCTACTTGAGAAGAGAGAATTAATAATGAAAACTACACTACTGTATGTTTACAGCAAGCTACCCAGGGAGAGCTTTTATGTGTGTGATCCCAGTCTGACCAGGAGTGCCAGTTAGAGTATAATCAACCTCGCTCAATAGGAACCCAGCAGAACAGAGTTAGACACTGGCCTCAGACCAGAAGAAGCAACAGCCGACAATGTGATACAGTGTGAACGTTAAAGAAACATGGAACTGATGTGCACAAGCCTTACCTTTATAACGCTGGGGTGTTTTTGGTTCAGGCAGAAATGTAGTTTATGCATAAGAGATATTTTTGTAGATGTTATTTAGAAAGAGTAAGAAGCCCTGCAGGTCGACACACTCTGACTATAAAGCTTTTAGTCCGAGTGCAAAGTGCCAAGAATTCTTAGACCAGGTCTCCGAGGGGCGTTTGTGCGAACTTGGCTCAAAGCGAATTTTAGTCATGCTCCCAGAATGAGCCCTGAGTGTTGTGTTATTCTTTCTCCAATAATCTGCCCCGCGGACGTGGAGGACACTGATCCAGCTCGAGATCAGGACTCAGTTCAGAGCCTGGCTCACAGCTTATTTCACTTTAAACTCTTTGCACTACAAGTGAACCGAAGCAGCGACGAGACCCAGAGACGATGTGATTAAAGAGTGTTGTGTTCTTTATTGTACACGTAGCCTGCCCAGCACAGGGGCGAGTCCGGCGCTGCTTTCAGCACCATGGACAGAGCTGCAAGTTTTGGCGTTGCACTGAAATTAAAAATGTTACAGATTTTATAAAACACAAGTTTTTAAAAAAGATAAGTGAAACATCTGAGAACATTTTAACATTTTATATAGGATAAAAAGTCAAAACATTAAGCCACTTTTTAGTAAGCAAGTCCACATAAAGAGTCTGTAACTTTATGTTTATCCCCTATCAGTATACACAGATGCGGAGTTGTGTTGATATTCGCGCAGATCCTTCTAAGAATTATGTAACAGGATTATCGGAGGCCGAGTTATGCGAGTTGGTTTCCCGTGGTCCTACCTGAGGTCGATCGGCGGAGGGGGAAAGTCATGCTGCGCCCGTGGAGCTCTGGAGCTTTGTGCTCATGGCTTTTCGCTCTTCCTTGATGTGCGCTGTTCGACGAAAAGAGGAGGAATTACCGAAGTTCAAACCAGCGAATTCTCCACGGCATTGAATCCATTAAGGCCGCGCACATGGCGTTGACGGGAGATCATTACAGAACATTAGAGGCCATTAAGCCGTTGGAACCGGTCATTAATGATTCATATCGAGGCCCCGCTGATCTGGCACAATGAGCGAGCGAGGGAGCCAGCAGGCCGTTCCCAAATCCAAGGATCTATCGAGGGAGCAGTGTGTGTTTGTTTAGACTCAAGCCGGACTGTGAATGGCACACAGAGACACACACCTAAATTCATAGTCTACTTTTTTTATACGTAGCTAGTCTGTTGACCTACCACTAACTCTTGACATAATCAATAATGCCATAAACGTCACTATAAAACCTAAACATAACTGACCTGTTTTTTCTTCTTATGTGTCCATTAGACTTAAACTATGTCCTAGTAGCCTGCTTTTAAGTCCCCTGTTGCCTTCAAAAGTCAGTTTAGCTATTAACTGATGAATCCCTTGGTCTATGAAAAGGGGAGGAAAAAACTGAAAAAACACAGATCACAAAGCCCAAAGTCTATGTCATGGAAATGCACAGCTTCCCCTCCTTACAGTCAAAATGATAACTTGACCACCTTAAGTTCATTGTCATATTGGAAAAGACATATATCAGCATCACATTTTGACATGTAAAGCAACAGCAAGAGAATGTTTGGATTTTTTACTCGTATAATGACCTAAATGACCAATCATCTAATAAACTATAAGTGTAGTATTGCAGCAAATGAGGAAAGTCAGACCTCTGTGAAAGCAGAAACACACTGTGAATTGGTGTTAAACTTAAATGACTTTGTATGCAGCTCCATTTTGTGATTCACTGAACTTACTGCCTCAAGCAAAGAATCAAATAAAAGACTAAGAAGAAGGCTTCACCAGTAAACATAGAAAACTAAGAGGAACAAGTAAAACCCAGGCAACATCGACTGAAAGAGATCAAATTAAAGATTGCCTGAAAAATAACCACTTTTAATATTCACAGCATAACAACAACATGTTACTCTTTTTAAATTTTCATTACAAATTCATCCTGTGCAGTCAAATGTTGTTCAACACCATAAAGTCTTATAAAAATCCAATACAGATTACAAAATTCCCAATATCTGTGGGAAGTTTGTAAAGTCTACCAGACCACTGTTGTATTATCACCCTCAACTTACACTCTGCAGAAAGTAAAACGCAGTGAAATGTTGTTGATGCGAGGGATCTATAAAATCCTGACAAACTCACACAGGATGCACACAAACGCACAAAAATACACACATCTAATGGCTTTGCACTACATCTCTCATCTCAGTCTGTGGGCTAACCTCAACGTACATCATCACAGCGCATTATATAGAACCCGCACTGCAGTCGAGGATTACACACAGACTTGATATGGCCACCCATAACTGTATATTATAAACCCATTACATTATGCTGTTACTGTACTTCCTGTGAAGCAGCCTGCTAAAAAGAACAACACCCATATTACAGAAAGTTTTACAGAATATAGAGTGTCTGTGTATATTGCAGTGCAAGTGGCTGAAGGCGCTGAAGCAGGATGTTGCCGGAGAACTCACACTCAGCAACTTGAAAAGTAAAGCTAATATGGAAGAAAAATCAAAGTTATCTGGGAAAATCATCTCTGAAGTACATGTGCTTCTCATTTTGATTTTTCAAATCTGTGTGAGACTACAAAATCAATCCCTCCAGAAACCATTTAGTGTTGTTTTGCCCGCATAATTGTATCATCATGCTATCACTTCCTATGATCAGAGAATAACTCTATTAGATGCACTGATTGTGTAACTGTATGTAAGACAGAATTTCTCTCTGTCTCTCCGTCTATCTCTCTATTTCTGTCTATCTCTCCATCTCTCCATCTCTCTCTCTCTGTCTCTCCGTCTCTCTCTCTATTTCTGTCTCTCTCTCTCTCTCTCTCTCTCAGCTACTATTTTGGCTTTGGCCAAATACATTATGCCTCCCAAAATAGTTTTGTAGCCTTGGCTTGAAATAGAGAACCACTAAGATCTGAGCAGGTATGTTTTGGCAAAGGTTCCCAGACCAGCAGCCTGGGCAGGAAGCCAATTTACATTCTTTGTAATTCAAGAAAACCTCTGCAGCTGTTTTGTTCCCCTTCAGTTTTTTGTCCGTCACTGCTAGTGATTCAAATGATCAGCCACTAGATGGCACCGTATTGTCAGCAAGTGTCACATGGAAAAATCCACATCCAAACCACTCAACCAAATTAGATGGATATAAACACAGCAACATCTGCTTTACAAACCAATGACCTCACTGAGGTAACCCTGCAGCCTACCCAACGTCAGCCTTTCACCTTTATAACCTGTTTAATCTATCCAACAAATCAAGCCAACAAGTTTATCTTCCTTTACCCTTACACAGTCTGCAGTAAATCACTGCCAACGTTTCTTTGTCATTCTCACTTAAGCATAATGAGAGTTGTTACCTATGCACTTACTTAACTGCAACACATATTTACACTGCATCAAGTCATAGTAATGAAAGCATGTTGACATGAAAGTGACAAAATACAAGGGTTTGCATTGTGCCATCTCAGTGCAGAGGTGAAATGCAACCACACCACCACAGTCCAACAAAAGACTGTATAAAAAAGGGTCCAACAAGGGATTCACATGCACATGTAGTGCAACCAGAGTAGGTTCCAAAACAGAAATCAGAGCAGCTCAGACTACAACAAACTGGTGTGCTTTGCTCTCAGGATATCATTATACCACTTTATCTTTACATACAAAATAGCTAATTGCTGAAATATTGTTTAACAACTCATATAACCTTGAGTGTTTTTGTCCTAATTGTAATTTAAAATGGTTAAGTCTGAAAATTTCCTCAAAACGATCATTCTTTATTATTATGGACAAAAAAAAAAAAAAAAAAAAAGGAAGCCAAGCTGTCAGCTCTGTCAGTTTAAATGTTTGAGTTGTTTTGGTTCATATAGGATGGACTTTAACTGTGTCAAATTGACTTCTGCTGCCATATTGCCGTGCCACTTAGGGTTAATTAACAGTAGTGTTTCCATGGTGTTGTATCTTCTGCTGCTGCTTGTTATGAAAGTGTACGCACACACATACACACACACACACACACACACACAGGTTTATAATCCATATTTAAAAGCCTTACCTCTGTAAGTACAAGATGTTAATGAGTTCTTGTTCTATCCAAACTTAATCCTGAAAACCACTATTATATTATACAGAACAGTACAAGGTGGTGTTATCTGTCCACCAATGAGAGAGAGAGACTGAGAAAGATTCATTACTGATGATATTTTAGTCAAAAAGAGAAAGAGATTTGACATCATACAGCATTTGTAAGAACATGTCTGATGTTGTTTGTCTCTTTGTTACTTTTGTGTCAGTGAACCAGTTATTCCATCAGACTCAGTCAAGCAATTCAACTGATTATTATAGCCTTTGTATTTTGCTTAGTAACAGTTTTTACCATGTCTTTATTTTATTTTATTTTATTTTATTAATGATATGCTCAATAACCTTTATATGAATGTGCTAACATGTTTGTTGTTACATAATTCAAAGTCATAATCTACTTTATACAAGCTCATAATACACTGAGAAAATATAGAGACAGTTGTGGATACATCATACACACCACAAACTATATCCTCAAAATAAAGAAGTGTGCCACAGTGTTCACATTAAGTATGGCTGTATTTATTGCAGGACTGTTGTAATGGACTCAATTACAATGTGCAGAAGTTATTATTGTTGTCTCCCAGTGGACGTATCCTCCTATAAATCACACCTCCTTGTTTATTTGTTTCATTTTTATTGCTTTCTCTGTTGATTGGTGTGTTTGCTATGTACCTTTACGAGTAAAGGTTACCATAAATAAGGTTTATTACTAGTCTGTTACCAGCAGTTGGTTCCTGCTGATCTGTCTGTTGCAACAACCACCCATCCATGGGAGTCACAGTTCAACATAATGGGTAATGGCTGATAATCTTCACCAAAACAATCACTGTTAATTTAAAGTTGCATATCTTTTGTTTTAGTTTGGGAGGGTTACACTTACGCGCTGTGATCTGTTCCTTAAGTCTGTTTCCATTTAATTTTCCATATACCAGCTCTTACAAGACACATGTACAAACCTTTCTGGTATATTTTAAATTTCCAGCATTTCTACACAGATTTTTTTGTTGTAAGATTTTCCTGTGATAAGTGCACTGCCAAGCTGGACCCATCAGAGAAGGTCAACGAAGCAACTGTTAACCAGATTTGCCAAACCACTCAAAGTCCAAAAAATAGTCCCTCTGTTTGAAAACACATTTTTGTAAGCTGCTGGTGTTTGTTTTGCAGTTTGGCCTCACCGATCCCTTTTGTGGCCAGAGGGAATAAACTTGACTTGGACCTGATGATTGAACTGTTATGGGTGTTTTCCCCCCAACAACCTCAGGAGGTAACAGTGAGCCAGTTGAAAACAGACTTCAGTGACTGACAGAGAAGCAAGATATATACTATACTTTAATGCCCCTTTCTTTTTTTCCAAAAAGAAAACACTTTTGAGATGTAAACTGCTGCTTTGGGAAGTGTCAGTTTAAGTGCTGAGTCTGCATTCAAGAGCAGCTGAGGACTGGGGCTACTGCAGCACTATATAGCTTAACTTTGTGATGCCAACATGGAGCTAAAGCACTATTGTGACAACACTTCATTAACACTGTTACCTCCTATAGAGGTGTAATGATTTCACTGGTGCTTTGTTCCTCAGTGTAACTAATGAAATGTGGCACCTTTGTGAATGAAGTTCACCTGTTAATCCTGATGATTTTCACATTTATTATCAAATACACTACCCAGAGCTTCCAGTCTAAAACTCATAGACCAAGTTCTCAGTAAAACCTTTATTTGATACTGTGTGAACATACAGTGACAGAGGTCAGATGGACTGTGGTGGTGTAAACTTCTACTGTCAGTAATAAAAATGTTTTACTTGAACACACCAGTAACACAGCTCACACATCAGCTCATTCTGAAGAGAGGCAGTTTGCTTTTGATTTCATATAAACATTATGTGTTTTATAAAATACCATACAAATAAAACTTTATTTATATTTTCGTGTAATTTTAAGAAGCTGTTGTCAAACAAAACGGTGAATGAATGAGCCCGCTTATTTTTATGAATGGGTGCAGGTCTCGTGCAGGCTACTCTAGATTAATGCGATCGCGCTTCGCTCGCGGGCAACTCCCTTTTTCGTCTCCATGGCAATGATAGTTTCCCAGTTCCTATTATAGGGCAGATACCGCGCGTCGATTTTATTACAGTCCTGAGGGGAAGAAAATGAATTTTTGTGCATGTGCGATGCTGAAATGAGATCTTAGAGCCAGAGAGCCCTCTGTGGGGGAAGTAACCTCCGCTTTAAATGCTTTTACTACACCAACATGTAGGCTATGGGATGTTTCAATTTAAACACCGCGCCGGGTTTATGTATCTATCACAGCTCAACTGCATTTGTAATGAAACAGTGAGATCCGTTAAGATATGCTATTTTTTATGTGCATACACCAGCATTATCTATAAACACTGGAGGGCTTTTTATAACCTAACACACTAAAACAGTCAGTTTCTGCTCTGTGGTGTTCAGTAGTGGAGACAATGGGGATGAGAGGTCAGCATGCTGATGTCAGCAGCATCGACAAAGCTTCACCACATTTCCCCTTTTGTGTGCTCATAAATAAGAAGAAAAACAGTGCGTAAGATTACGTCCCTCCTCGTGCCAGATTGTGGCTCGGCATCACTCACCTTTGGCGGCATGGTCTTTATCCTCTTTGCCTTTCGTTTTTCCGCTCATGGAGCACTGTCTTCTGCTGCTGCTGCTTGTTGAAATCAAACTTCAGGTGAGAGATGCAGGCTCACCGGTTTACTTTTCCATTCTCCTCCAGTGTGAGGTTTTTTTTTCCACGCACACGCGCGACAGTAGCCAGGGGTCCAACTCTCGCCCTCTGTCCAAGCCCCTCTCCTCCTCTGTGTCCCTGCCTCTGCCTCTCTCTGTTTGAGCCCGATGTGTCTCTTCATGTCACCGTACACCATCAGGAGCGCTCTCTCACGTGCACGCGCAAAAAACGGCATATTGAGAAACAAAGAGAATTTGCACAGAACAGTTAAAGTGACTCCTCTAAGGACCACAGGTTATTTGGAGGAGAAGCGCCACTTAAAATCTCTGTTTATAAGCTGTAATTGTGGTTAATGATGCTGTTGCCAAGTTGTGGAAACCTCCCTCCACAGTGACTGTTTTTTATTATATACCAACTCTAATGGTCTTTTATATGAATATTCACAACTGTAGACCTGTTGTTGTATTAATGTTTGATTGACCACAAACACATGACACATTATTAGAAAGTGATAATGATGTCTGCTGATAACTTCTGCAGTTATAAATGAGGCTGTCAGTGAACACTTGCACGCTCCTCAATTTCAGTCATATACAATTAGGCTATAAATGTTTATAAGTCCTTAGTGAAATGAACCAATGAAATCTGCAGTTGTAGATATCAAGAAGCTGTTAATAGTGGATTGATTTAAGAGCTATAAAGACAATGCAAATGAGACATAACCTGGCACCATAAAACTTCTTATCATGGATCAAGCATTATAAACAAACCACTTATGAAGCCATTATGACAGCCTGTGTAAATAAATCAGTTTTTCTTTGGGGAAGTATTACAGCAGGTTAGTATAGTATAGTATAGTATAGTATAGTATAGTATAGTATAGTATAGTATAGTATAGTATAGTATAGTATAGTATAGTAGGATGCACATTGCAGACTTAAAGGAGGCCACCATCTTCACAAGGTTGTCTTCAGTCCAATAAATGCAGATCCACCTGCAAACTCAGCGATCTAACACAATGCAAATGAGCCACTTCATTGATCATTTAATCAATTTGCACTGGCTTGCAACAGCTTTTTTTACTGAGGCAGACGTAGGATACTCTTATGTGTCATCCTGTGACAGTCTGCTCAACACTGTTGTTGTGTGTGTGTGTACGCTGTGTGTAGATTGTCTGAAGTCTCATTTATAGAAGATAGATTTATTTTCTTCTATTTGGTGTTTGAATGTCCACTCAACAAAACAAAGGCTACAGTTTGTTGTGTTGTTAGTGTGAAGAAGTTGGGTCAGGGATAAATTTAGTTTTTTTGTGTCATCCTATGTCAGGTGGCTGTGTGGTAGGACTGGGCTGCTGAAGTAGCTCTGATTTAGTTTGTTTCTGCCTCAGAGACCTAGTTTTCACAAACTTTATAAGGAGCAATGGAAGTTTAAGCTTTTCGATCACCCTCAGTGTATTGTTAGAACTGGTATTTCTGCAGAATACAGTTTATCCACCTGAGCTGAGTTCTTATCGCAGTGGCCTTGTTTGGAGTCAATCCAACCTTTGTCTATCCACCAGCTTTCCTGATTTTCCAAATTTGAAGCAAAAACTGCTGTGTGTTTGTTTGACTGTGTTATCTAATATAATCTGTGTTGAACCTCCAGTTCAGTCCTTGTGCATGTATTCGTAGAGACTATATAGACTTCAGCTGAGGGTGACTGGTTCACACTTAAAGGAAACATTTTAATTCAGAAGTTGCTTTCATTTTGGTGTAATGTAGAGTGACTCAATGAGTTATTGTCATAGTCCAGTCTCTTCTAGTCACATAAGTGGTGTCATAGAGTAGATCACAAGGGAAACATGTGGAATTATACTGAAAATAGACATGAATATTTAAAACAAAAATTTAAAAAAAGAATTAATTAATAAATAACTGTTAAAATTAAAAAAGAAAAAAAAATTTGGATCAACTAAAAAGGGATGAATGAATAGAATATTTCAATAAAATAATGAATGTGAAATTTTGAAAAAATATTAAACCTGTGGTCTACAACAAAGGGTAAAATTGAAGTCCTTATGGACTCCGTGTGGTGTCAGAGATCAGTGTGTGTATCCAGAAAGCCTCACAGTTACCTCTTCTGTGGGCTGCACTGACGGTTCCTATCACTGAAGCTCTCTAATAGAAAAATGTGTCACTGTGATTTGTTGAATATTTATGTTCGCCCTGTGACGCCGGAGCATACATATTCATGCTGTTTGAAAATTCCACTCACAGCATCTTTTACACTGGCTCATGTGACGGCTTTGTCTAACTGACTTGTATAACAGGCATGTGACGTCAAGTCCATGTGGCCTTTTGACTCCAGCTACTAAATGAGCCAAAAGCTGGTCTTCTGCCAGGCTCTCCCCCTGGAGGATTACTGATCTGGGACCAGCTGCTGTGTTGGAACACAAAGTGCCACATACAGAATGACTGCTCCTGGTATAAAAAAAAACAAACAAAAAAAAAAAACGGGGCTCCCGGATGTGTGTGGAGTTGACACAGGACTCTCACTGTCAAGTCAACACTGTATCAATACTTTGTTATCTGGAAAAAAATTCTTCATTATATTTTCATATATTGTACTTGTGTGGCAGCGGTCAACTCCACATTATTACTGAGAAAATTTGAAAAAGCGTAGCCCATGTGAATCTAAAAAAACCTGACAAATCCTCAGTTACACTAGTCATATTTTGCTGATTTCAGGTCAGCTGCACACTGCTCAGTGCTGTTGAAGGAACAGGCGCAGCAGAGACATTGACCTCATGAGTCATTCACTAGAGGCAAAACAGCTGCACGAGTACTGGGAAGGAAAGAGGACATATTGGAAGAGTTGTGATTGATAAGAGGGTGACATGGAAAAAAAGAGCTTGTTGACTTGATCCCAGGCCTGAAGCCAGAGCCTGAAGTCTTCACCTGCTGCACCAATGGGAGCAATATACAAGTGTGTCTAAATGACACACTGGTTAATCCTCCTGCAATAAATACCCCATGATGCCTCTTACCAACCAACCTCGTCAGCAGCCGTGTCAGCACTATCAAAATAAAACCAAAACACAATGAATATTTAACTCAGAATGCTCCTGTGGCAATGGGATCAATAAAATTAAACACCACCATCACTGAAAAATTCATATAAATTTATCATCTCATTGATTGAGTGTCAAAACATTGTTGTCCATGATTTGAGTCATGATTTCACCTGCTATTTGCAGAAAAATCAACACATCATCTTTCTTTCTTGCCAGCTCAGCCTGTTCACAGTATACCAGATTACAAAAATGCTCTTGTAATCAACTCAATTTTAATTTAATAACCAATCAAATGACAAAACAGTCTAGGCAGGATTCTGTACCCGGGAGACAAGCTTCCCCAACCAGCATGCTGTTCCTGGTTTTAACTCAGTTTGCCCAGCCTTCCTCTACTGCATTTACATCTGACATGCCCTGACGTCAGTGACCCTCCTCCCCCTCCCTTACCGCTGTGCTACTGAGAGACCTGGTCCCAGGACACTAATCAGCAAGAAGTGATTTAATCATAACTCTTACCGAAGGTGCAGAGAAGGTGTTGATTGTTATTTTGCCTTTATTTGATAGTATAGTTGAGAGAAACAGGAAATGGGGAGGCAGAGAGAGGGGGCATGACATGCAGCAAAGGGCCACCCGATGCGGGATTCGATCTGGGGCCGGTGGCAGAGAGGACTATGGCCTCTGCATGTGGGAGAGATGTTTTTAATGACTCATATTAGCTGCACTAAAAAGAAGGATAGAAGCCCTCCTCACCCCATTTAAATCATCCTCAGCCAATAAGTTTCCACAGGGATGTTGTTGCCAAGGAGCGGCTGGCTCAAGGCCAGCTGACTAGGCTGTCAGTCACAGTGATTTGTATACAGCCCCAACCTGTGTAACTCACACTATAATCAAACAGCCTTCAGCCTTGATGATGGAGCTTGGGAGCTCTTTACTTCAGTGTGTAAAGTGCAGAAGAAACTGGGGAGTTTTATCATAATCTCAGTTTCTTCGCTGTATCCCGGTGGCTTCACGTTGTTCTTATCTGCAGAGATAGTGACATTTGCTGTCCACTTTAAAATCTGGACAGATTAGTCTTCATTTGTGACATGAATCTCAGATGGACAGTGGTACAAAATGAAAAAAAAATGGTTGAAAAGTCATCGGCACACTGACTCAATAAAATCAGTCATGTAGTAATATTTGTGTAAAGTTGAGGTTAATGATTATAGCAGCCCCATTTTGTTAAGCATGGAAGTATTTCAATCTTCACTTATTCTTTGTGTTAGGAGAAGATGCTTTTTGTTCTTTCTGTTATTGAGTCCCTTACATTTTAAGGTTATGTAAGGTAAAGTTAGAGACAGCTTGTTGCAATGTCAGGGTGGACGAGGGTCCTCGCAAATAGTCTGTGCATTTACCCCCATCTGGATCCACCACGTTATGCACGCTGAAAAAGCTGCTTATCGGACCAGACTCATCATGGTAAACAAAATGATTAACAGCTGGTAATGTCAACAAACACCCACAAATACACACACACACACACATACAAACAAAACAATGGCCACAGCTGTTACTCTTTCTCATTAACCATCGATATTTGCTGTTGGTCAGTTTCAGTCTGACAGGATAAAACCACCTCCTCTTTAAACTCTCTCACTTTACACCTTTCTGGCTTTCCTGTAAATGCATTCACTCTCTCATACACTTTTTTCTGTCCCTACTCTGTCACACACGCAAACACGGATTTGAACAAACAAACACACACACACACACACACACACACACACACACACTGTGGCCTGCCAGGTGTGTAAACAGCGAGCTGCTGTACTTTGGAGTGGTGGATCAGTCTTCCCTGCATTGAGCTCAGGCTTCGGCTCGACTGCTGAAGAAGGCAGAAAAACACTGTCAGCGACAAGATGGCAGGGGTTTATTTATTGGTCCTGATTGCTGGTTTACAGCTGGAGGTGTTTGGACTGGCAGCTGAAATCACAGAGCAGAACACAGGTAAACCTCAGGGGAGCAGCGATGGATTGAGGAGGCGGACGGTCAGAGAAGTAGAAAGTATAGACAGAGGCTGGTGGTCAGCTGGTGGATAGTTGATCATCAGGCCTGATCTCTGACCCAACTCTCATCCTGGTGGTTGTAAAAGTGTCATTTTCTCTGTTTCAGTGAACAGCAATGTTGAATGTTTGAATTATATTGGCTACAACTGATTTATATGACAGTTTTAACAGATTTGTCTCTTTGTGTTTGACATGTTTACAACTTCTTTATTAATAGTAAATTAATAATGTAAAGCAAACATTTGAGCAGCAATGGATTTAGAAATGCATTCTGTCAAGTCAGTGGGGCCAACCAAAGTAAAGGTTAGCACGAGCTGCTTTAATACCGTCAAGTGGACTCTGGGCTCTGAGCTTGAGTTAGAGTGGACAGTTAAGTTAGATCAGGGCTAGATAATGGTGTCACCTTCCACAGCCTGATACTTAGCCTAATTATCTGCTAACATCATTTAAGATCAATGTGTTACTTCCATAGAAAAAGCTACCAGTTAGCATTTTCACATATGCTTAAAACAAATAACATTGACAGCCAGAGGTGTTCAAGCTGAGAGGTGGAGCTCCCCAGGGGGTCATGAGCAGGACAGATACATAGCAAAGGTGTGGACTAAGCCAATGGGGATAAGTGACATGACATTAACCAGGAGGTCAGTTAGTCTATAAATCTTTTTAGGATTAAAAATTTTCCTTGTAACACGTCAACTTGCCTCAGCATTGATTTCTTCAGTGTCAATTTGTTAAAATGTAAACAAACGAGGTGGGTGGGTCCACAGTGTCACATGGTACTAGAGTCTTACAGCACATACAGTCATGTGCTGACAATGATGTCAGAACTGTAAGATTAAGAATGAATGGTTCTCTGTCCTTCCAGGAGCTGTGTTTGTGTCCCAGCAGGCGGCACACACGGTACTGCACCGCCAGCGCAGGTACAACAGTGGCAAACTTGAAGAAATGCTTCAAAAAGACAATCTGGAGCGGGAGTGCATGGAGGAAACTTGCTCAATGGAGGAGGCCCGGGAGGTGTTCGAGCATGATGAGAGAACTGTAGGTTGCACACAAACACACACATACAAATAATCCACTCTGTTTCGATACAAAGTGTTTATAAAGGGTTTTTATTAACATTGATGTTTCTCTCTTAGATGGAATTCTGGGCCGGCTACATTGGTGAGACAAGTGAAAGTTTTCAAATTCAGAGTTTAGAGCATACACACACCTCTAAATCTGTGTATGTGTGTGTGTGTGTGTATATGTACAGATGGTGACCAGTGTAACCCAGCCCCATGCCAGAATGGAGGTACGTGTGAAGATGGAGTCGGTGCTTACGTTTGCTGGTGTAAAGGGGACTTCAGCGGCAAGAACTGTGAGATTGGTGAGTGTGTCTGACTGGGTATGAAACACACACACACTGTACAGAGGTGGACTGAGTATACAGCTTCATGACTTGAATGTACATCCTCCTGATCAAATGTTAGACCAATGGAGTGAAAACTGTTCAGTCAAACTTAGCACTTGAGATGAAGTACTGATTAAGCAGTGTACTACTTGCTTTTAAAAATGGTAAAATATATTCAGAAGTATTTTTTATGTCAATACATTGTTGTATCAGTCCACATTACAGAACCACATGACTGTTGTAGAGTAA
>OMNW01034066.1:0-14072 GCA_900303245.1 Selene dorsalis
TGACAAGACATGGTCTAAAATATATGTGATGGGATTAACCTTCATCTTACGTTAGCTTTCTGCTACCATCTCCTGTGTTAGGGTCAGTTTTGACCCGTGTCTTAAATCAGCTGTAAAACACACTAAAAACATTTTTTTGTTTTCATCCAATTTGTTTTTCATCCCTTGGTCACATTGTTGGGCTTCCTTATCCATGAAAATGTTGGTTTTAATATTTTTGGTGTGGGCCCCGGGGCCTTTTTTGTCAGTATACCCCTTGACTTCTACTACCATCTCTTGTGTTAGAGTCGGTTTTGACTCGTGTCTTAAATCAGCTGTAAAACACACTAAAAACAATTATTTATCATCCCATTTGTTTCTCATCTCTTGGTTACGTCGTTAGGCTTCCTTATCCACGAAAAGGTTGGTTTTGCACTTATGATTTCAGTTTTAACTCTAATTATTGTTCTTATTATTATAAGAACACAAATGTGTTTGTAAAATTTTTAATTTTGTTAAAAAAAAAAGTTTTTGTTTTATTTTGTTTAAATAGAGGTTCCTGATAAAGTCAAAAAGCCTTGATGCAATAAACACATTTACGTGGTACTTTTATGCGATAAAAACCTAAAAACAGGTCAGTGCCGACCCTAACACAAGAGGAAGGTTAAGCTTCAGTTTTTTCACATCACATCAAGTAACTGTCAAATTGACAAAATATCTGACTTTTACTCAGTGGCAAGTGAGTGAAAGTGCTTTGTTTTACTATGCCATTGTCAGCCCTGGGTAAATCTGGGTAATGGTTTATCTAAAGAGAGAGTTTAACAGTGCTAATATTAACCATTCACAGAACTCATTTCACAATCACTAAATCCACATGTGGAACATGATAGCAGACTCTGCTCTTTGGCACTGACAGTATTGTGAAACTGGAGGTTCCTAAAACAACTATAAAATCAGACAGGCTTTGCTATGAGTCTAACTTCACTCAGACACAACCTCATGACTGAGAGTTGACTTAAATATTGCTTGTAGATTGTACAACAGGCAACCGATAGTATTATGTTTGCTGTGTGTACCATCACTCTGCTCTGTTTGGTGTCTGTGAGCCATTCAGCTCCTCTGGCCTGCGAAGATGTGGCTCGGCTTTTGGATCAACTGGATCCTCGTCATTTGGCAGGAAGCTGGGTTTTAGTTGCAGGTGCTATGAAGGATCAGGCACATCAGGAGAAATTCAAGACTAGAGACAGTGCTAGCATTCATTTTGCCAGTAAAATCCCTATAACATCCTTCACACGCAGCTTCAACCTTAACGACAGCTGTCAACATCTGCAATCCAACATCACACTAGAAGGCAGCGGCTTCAGTTTTGATCAACAGATCAACATCACCGTGACCTTCCTCCACACATCCTGCCCAGACTGTATGGTGATGCGCTTTGATGACAGTTCAAAGACAACGCTGCGTATGTACCTGTTTAGCAGGAGGAGGGAGGTGGGGGAGAAGGACATGGAGGAGTTCAGTGCTCAGGCAAAGTGTCTGAACATGCTACCACCTGTTGTGATGGATCCTACTAAGGAGCTTTGTCCAGAAAAGGTCGCCAGAGGGGAGGAGGAAACAACGGGTCAAAAAGCTTAGGACACTCCAATGACATTGATCACTGTCAGTGAATATTTTTCATCTGATTTGAACCCAATAAAAAATCATTATCTAAAGAAACATATTGTGGTGTCAGATTTGTGTGTTTGTGTATTTGTGTGTGTGTGTTTGTGTATGTGTGAATAAAGATTAATGCCGGCCCAGACCAGTAGTAGGAGAAGGGAAATGAGGAGATATAGAAGGTTCATACTGTACCTCAGTTATGACTTTTGCCACCTCTAACTCCAGATGTATGTTGGGGACTCCCATCGAGCTTGCTCTTGCCTTGAAAATGACAACATCCGGTGTCAAAATATGAAAAAAAGGGTTTGTTTTTTTGTCTGTTTATTCATTTCTGCTGACTGATTTTGTTGTTTGTTATATGAAATGGAACATGAAAATCAAACTGTTGTTCTTTGACACACAAGAAGAAGAATGCTTTATTTTTTGTATTTCAAAATGAAAATCAAATAAACCGATGTTTTTTTTGTTTTTTAATTCCCAATGACCAATGACCAAAAGATACACTGACCCCTGGGGTATAAGAGCCAAAAAGTGAACCTCCAGAGTAAATAATGAGAAGCCACATTACTCAAAACACACATTAATTTCACAATCACAAAAACCACAGGGACTCTGCCCTCTGGTAATTCCAGTATTGTGAAGATGAAGGATTCTGAAACACCTATATAAATCTCCAAAATCAGCCATATAATGCCACTACAAAACAGCAACAGCCAGAAAACACACATCTGGTTATGATGTCATCATACAGAGCCATGTTTTCTGTGTG
The DNA here is from genome assembly GCA_900303245.1 of Selene dorsalis. Lineage (NCBI taxonomy): Eukaryota > Metazoa > Chordata > Actinopteri > Carangiformes > Carangidae > Selene > Selene dorsalis. The sequence continues at coordinate 2,408 of OMNW01034066.1, forward strand.
GGTTATCACTATTCTCTGCTTGGTGTCTCTGGGACAATCAGCTCCTCTGGCGTGTGAAGACTTGCTCCGGCCCTTGGATCAACTGGATCTTAATCATTTAGAGGGCAGACGGGTTTTAATTGGAGGAAGCCTGAGTGACCCGACCCTCATTGATCGGTTTAAACATAGAGACAGTGCCACCGCTAGCTTCTCCAGCAACACCAGTACAACCAACATCTCCTTCAGACGCAGCATGCGTTCAGACAACACGTGCCACTATGCATCTTACAGCATCTCTCTGGACGGCAGCAGCTTCACCTTCGACAACGGCAGAGTCAACACAACCTTCATCCACACGTCCTGCCATGACTGCGTACTGTTGAGCTTTGATGTTGAATCAGGGAAGCGGCAGCATTTTTACCTGTTCAGCAGGAGAAGACAGCTGGAGCAGCAGGAGATGGATGAGTTCAGGGCTCAGGTGGAGTGTCTGAACATGCCTCCACCTGCTGTGATGGATCCCACAAAAGAGCTTTGTCCAGAGGAGACCACCACCAGTGATCCAGCAGCTCAGGAGAAAACGGAGGAAAAGAAAGACTAAAATAAACTGAGAAGAATTTTAATAAACTGTGTTTTATGACAGTGTGACTGTGTTTTATGTTATGATTTTGAAATCATTACACCTGATTTTATCTTTACCTTTTGCTTGGCTAGAACTGAGTTTATCTTTACAATGCTACCCTTGGGGGAGGGGGTTCCAATTTCACTGGATACAGCACTGAGCCTATGCAGCGGATGCAAAAGACTTTTTAAACATGTTTGTGTAGACATAACCTCCAAAGGCATTGAAATCACTTTGCCCCTGTCAGCTTATTATTATTATTATTATCACGATCCAATTGACTTGAAGGTGGCGTTAAAGATGATTGGATGGTGTTTTTCCAGGATTGTACGTCCCACAGGTGACTGCCTTTTTTCATTTTTGTGAAAAAGCATTAAATTAATTGGTTGCAATCGGGGTGTTAAGAGATCTCCAACCTTACCTTTAAAGTGTGTTATATTTTTTTAATTAATAAAAAATTAGCACGTGTTTAGTTGGGTTTGGAATATTTTAACAAAAAGAACAATTTTTTTGGTTTCATGTTTTACCAAGAACTCTGCTGCCATTGCCACACTATAGTACCCAGTCGTTACAGGTTCAAAAGTAGTGTGTCACAGATCCATATGAAGTCAAACAAAACCATCTTATTTAACATAAAGTGGAAAGTCCTTTGAAGTCAATGACTGCCACATCAACAGAGGCTTTGTATCATCCATGGTGCTGCTCTCACAGGACTATCATTATCACTATGTTTGGCAGATGACCTGATTCTGCTATCATTTAGATAGAGGTTGTTTTTTGATCTATCTAGACCTCTGTTGGTGTGCTTTTACCAACTGAGCCACAATCTCATATTGACAGACAACTCCTCCCAATTCAAATGGCAACCCTCAGTCAGCTCTCAGATATTGAGATTGATTGTGAGCTATTTTTTGAATGAACAGCAGTTGAAATAAAAAACATAGTGGCTGAAATATTTAGTGTCCAGTTGATTTAAAAACTTGCAATAATTTATCTAACAGGGTCTATTTCACACACAGTTCTTTACTATTGACTACTGGAAGACAATCTTGGCACTTATGTGAATGTAATACAAAATATTATATCATTTCAAATTGAAAATGTTTAATAGCCTGAAGAATAGAAAATGTGATTATAATTACTGTATGGATCATAATAACTTTAAATCTTTAAGCCAGTTTGTATATTACCACTTTGACATCATTCCATTAAAAGACTGTTCCTAAATATCTAAATAAATAACCCACAAAAATAACTGAGGAAGGAGAGAGCTCCCAAATAACCAAACTTTCCTTCATTGCACAACACTGGAATCTGCTGTGAGATAAGGAATCGTGGACCTGTTCTGTGTTGCAATCGTGGACTTTCCTTGTGTTAGTTACCTATAAAACCAGACAGTTGAACCTGTTCACATGAAAACAGGTGGAAGAGACACAGCATTAACACAGAAAATCTCAACATACAGAGACATGTTTGCTGCATGTGTCGTCACTCTCCTGTGCTTAATGTCTGTGAGTCATTCAGCACCTATGGTCTGTGAAGAACTGGTCCATCCTTTGAAAGAACCTCCTCATTTTGAAGGTCAGTGGGCGTTAGTTGCAGGCAGTCTTAACAACCTGCCATCGATGGAAGCCATGAGACTAAGAGACAGCATCACTATGTACATCACCAACTCCAGTGGAGCCTCCACTATCTCTTATACACAAGTCAACCGCTTTGGTGATCAGTGCCAGCACCTGCACTACAACATTTCAGTGCTACATAGCAGCTTCACCTTTGATGTGGGGAATCGCTTTGAGCTCAAAGGGTCTTTCCTTTACACATCCTGTCCAGACTGTGTGGTTATGCTCTGGGTTGTGAAGTCAAAGAGAAGGCTATCTACGGACATGTACCTGCTGAGCAGGAGAAGGGAGCTGGAGCAGAGAGAGATGGAGGAGTTTAATGCTCAGCTGAAGTGTTATCAGCTGCCTGAACCTGTTGTGATGGATCCCACTAAGGAGCTTTGTCCAGAACAACCTGAGATCCAACCAACAGCAGCAGCAGGTGGCGCTCAGATCGAGGAAACAACCACAGAACAAAAGGCATGAGAGACTGTGACTCATGATATTTACTCACAGTTGTTACAATAAATATAATATCACATTCTACATTAATTATACTGTCAGGTATATTTTTCAGACCTTGTACATTCATCTGAACATCTTTGAACTACTGGCTAATAAACAGCATGATAATGCAGCATGGCATGATGGGTTTTATTTTGGTAAAATGTCTATTTAAGATTTGTTTGTTGTCATTTTGCACGTATGTCCCTGATGTAATAATATGCAATAAACAATATGTACAAAGGCTGAATTTCTGAAGAATGAAATGTACCTTTGTGCCTTTCAGGGGTTTTGTTGCTGCAGCCCATCGTGGTCTGATGTGATCTGTAGTTTCTGGTGACTAATGTTAGTAAACATGTGAGAGATATTTTCATGAAAAATGTGACAACAATTAGTCAGCTTGTTGTTGTCTACTCTAAATGAGCTGCTGTCACACTTGTGGCCAGTGTTTGGTGAAAGACACACATTAAAGGCAATTTGTGAATTGTAATTTTGTCCAATAAGAAAAAAAAAGAAATGTAAACAGGTGTACTCTCCCGTAATGTGAAAAAAAGGGACTGTAAATAAATACATTCTTTGATCACACAATTGTTTGTTTTATACTGTAAATGTAATAGAGAGTGTTAAAGTTTGTAATCTCAGATAGAGGTGGTCAAAATTAAAGTGTGTGGTGATATAATCACATCATCCCTCTCATCCCTCTGGTACATTCTTTCATTCACTTGCACGGTGTAATAATTAACGTGCTGCTCACTAATTGGATTAGTACTATACATTTTCAAATCCACAACAATAGGGTAAGCCTCAAGCACAAGACTTTGTGCACGCACACACACTCATTCTTGTGCATGTATTAGTGAACGCTTGCTCGTTTTGAGCATGGCATGCAAATGTGGGCGTGCACAAATGATGTACAGAGGGTGTTAGTGTGCACCAGGGAGGAGATACACGCAGCAAGGCACAAGAGCTGTGAGGAAAAAACAGCCTCCTTTTGTGTTGATGAAACAATGGTGGCCTGAAACAAGAAAGGTGTGTATTTTCAGACATGTGTCTGTCACTCGGAGAGCATCTTCAAAGCATTCTGTTAACAGGTATGTGCAATTGTGTATTCAACTAATCTATTCACTGCTCTACTTTGGTTGAACTTGAAATTCTTGTACATGTGTGTGAAGCCAATTTGGTAAATGATAAGCACAATAGAAAACAACAATGTTAGAGGGATAATTCATCCAAGCCGGACCAGCTTTTGTTTTAGTTTCTTCTGGTCACATTGACTAAAGCATATCGAAATAAGTGAGTGTAAAATGTGCAAAGAACTATGTCAGCAACCATTAGATAGCAGCAGAACTCATTCTAATTAGAGATGAAGTTGGCTGCATTTATTTCAATTCATTAGCATTTTTGTCAAATGCCCTTAGATCTCAAACTACCTCAGGACAGTGCTGACCCCAAAAAGGGGGGCAAGTTTATTTGTAAGGCCCACCGCAGATGTATTTTTAATGATGATCATGATTTTGCTGTTCTTTTGATAAAGTGAGCCCCTTTGTAGATAATGAGCAAAACACAACCCTGTTATGTAATCGAGTTTTAATCTGCAATCTTTTGCAACCTTACTTAACCAACTGAGAGAGCTGGACAGAATCTCTGGTTAAACTTGTTCTGTGCATCTTAGAAAATAAAAAACACTTCTTGTCATATTAGATATATATTTAGTTTGTTAAAGCAAATGTGCACAAGGGAAATATCTCATTAGGGCATGCCAGAGTTTACACTCAAAGTATATTACATCACTATTGCCTCAGTAAAAATGAGGGCTTTGTTTCACTGCTGCAGCATTGCATGATCATTGTATTAATTGATTTAAGCTTGTTTGTTTTCAGCAGGATTTTCAGGAGAATTAGCAGGTGTGCATGAATGAAACTATTTAAGCAGAGATTTGCACTAGACTGCTCATTGCTCATGCTTGAAAATGAAACTTCAAGTTGTGAACTTGAGGTTTGAGCGACAAATTATGATACATTTATGAACTGTACAAGAGTGAATCTGTCAACATGTGGTCAGGTCTGTGCTACTGTACAACAAGGCTGGAAGGAGTTCACCCAGTTAATACCTGATTAAATATAGTGTTCTCCGGTTGTTTGTTTGCTAGTTGCTCTGTGTTTAAGAAGTGTAAAGCTCAGTTAATGAGTTGAAGCTTTGTCTCACTCAGACACAGCAATAACATGGAGGGAATGCCAACTTACCAAACCCCCCACCTTCTTTCTCACTCATGCCTCACAAGAAAACCACCGGTCTGACAGCAGGCTGGGTTCACTTCATAAACAAATAGAGCAAGTGGCGCAGTCCACTCTGATAATATATTATACATCATAGACACATTCATATATACTCACACATTTTTGCTAAAGTCAGTAATGATATGCAGATGGTGAGTGGTCCCCCAGACCAACCATTGTTGACGGCAAACACTGTCTTTCATAGCACTCATTACTCGCTGTTCCCTAACTGATCTTTTCCTAATTTACTCATACTGGCTGCATTGTTCTGCCACAGTATCTACATGCTCTGCCACTATTATTATCACAGTGCTCCCCATTCTTCCTGCCGTGTCATGCTGTCAGTCCCTATTATCTTTACATCAAGTGGTAGATGTGCTGTAACTAGCTATTTATCTATATGCCTGTCCATCCCAGTTTATCAGGGACTAGTCATCCCCACTGATGTGATCTACATTTCTCCTCGTAATAAGGTTTTGTCCCAGGGTTCCCCATTTGACAACATTTTTTCTTCAGAAAATGGGTTGAGACCTATGCTGAAAATAGTCAAACACTTTGGCATTGTGTTATTTATGGATGGAATTATAGTGAAAATAATTTACTATCCCTTTTTACCCCACTTTGAGAACCACTGCCTTCGAGTCACAATGTTTGAGTGCAGCCTTGGGTAGCTTGGCGAGGATGAGAGCATGGGAGTGTGTGTGTGTGTGTGTGTAAGAGTGGTATATGAAGGGGCAATATTATAGATAATAGGTGCATTTGAAATAGAAAAGTGTGTGTGTTAAAGAAAAAAGATATATTGGGGGACTTGGACTTCCCTTTAGTCAGGATACCCTGCAGCCAATCCTATTGTTACTTCAGATTATATGCGTGTTTGTGTGTGTGTGTGGCGCTGAATACTCCCCTGCCTGTAAGCTGATTAAAGGAAGGTGTGTTCAGCAGAAAACTTCATACGTTGCCGAGTGGAATACCTTGCAGCCAAATCCAAGCACAGCGCTATAAACAGACTGCCTGTCATACAATAACTAGAGCATTCAGTATGCCATTAAAAGGATGAATGCACTACACTCCAATCGAATCTTTGTGCTTTAATCCTGCACAAGTTAACATACACAATTTCTCTGCACAACCACACAAATGGGTGACAAATTAAAAGAAACAACAACATACAGTCATACTAATCCTCCAGAACAGCTCCAGTGCTTGTTGGCACAGATTCACCAAGTCTCTACTGGGGGTATTAACCAGGCTTCTCATCAACATTCTCATTTGGTGTTTCGATCATGGTGGTGCATAGCCCTGTCTCACACATCACTCTAAAATCCCACAAATGTGGTTAATTCAGTTGAGATGTAAACACTGTGGAAGCAATACTGTCATCCATACTGATTTTATATGTATTAAATCATTGTCCTGTATGTTCTGCATTTCTGTTCCTCCATGAATCAGATCGTCCATTAATGTCTTCCCCATTTGTATTTAGATGGTTCAATCAGCTCTCAGTTCTCACAGTTATAATCAAATGGCTTAAACAAAGGTTGACACCATGAATCCTAAACCAGACAAAAAAGCCCTGTTATGTGAATGTAAATACCCTTTGCTTAGAAAAAGAGGTTCATGTTTCTATTGAATTTGTGTACAATTTCCTCTTAAAATGCACATTCCTCTCTCCCCCAGCTCCAATGAATCACTGCTGAAATTATGTGATATAAAATGGGTGGCCATGTTTGTTGTTGAGCCCCGATAATCACTCTGTTGTTCCCCTCTCCCCTCTGTGTTCCTCTATTTTCACTCAGACTGACTGGCTGGAGGCCAAACACCCTGACTCCCTGACTAGAAGACTTGTCACCATGGCAACAAAGCCAGTGGCCCAGGAGAAACAGGGACCTGTCAGCTCACGAGATGAGCCGGTCATTGAGTCCTGGGCACAGGGTGAAGTAGATGCATCCATAGGCCACAGCTCCTGTATGCGAGACAAACAGGCTCCTAGGGCAGAACCTGAGGAGGACATAGATGTCCTTGAGCCTGGAGCTCTAGATGAAACTCTGCATGGGAGCCAAACACTCTCAAGAACCAAAATACCTGATGCAACCAAATTGGAAAAGAATCAAACATCGACAAGCCTCAGGGAGACACAAGAAGTTGTGACAGTAGTTCCCAAAAAACTATCAGAAATGTTACAGTCATTGGAAGCATCTAAAAAACCTGCTAATGGACGTGAGGATGCTTTCTCAAAACCATCACCTCCACTCGGTGCCTTATCGACAGAAGAATGCCTTGAGAAAGAGGGCCTCTCCAGCCTTGAGTGCGAGGTGGCTGACTGTATCAGTGATGTTGAAATGTCAGACCCTGCAGAAGAACCTCTGTCTCCTGACAAGGAATGGGAACAGACAACTCAACTCACTGAAGTGGTTGATCAAGAGGTTGATTCAACATCTGAGGATAATGGGAGTGCAGATGAGATGGACACACAGCTGCACTTCTTAGCAGACGCTTTAGACAACAGGGAATGTGGAAATAACACATTCAGTGCCACTCATTCTCCCTTTGACATTAACAACTCAGTTGATGCATATGCTCTATGTTCACCTCCCTTTGCTGATGAAACTGAGGAAGATGAGGAAATGAACATGGATATTACCTCTTATCAGCAGCAGTGTGCCACACTAGAAACCAGAAGCAAGCCTCTGCAATCTGCCAATGTCTTCTTTTCCACTGCCTCAGCCCTGCCTGTGATTTCCCCAGCCAAACAGCAGGGTGAGCTGTTGCCCCAAAGCCAATATGGATTTACCCCCAGGGGAACAAACCAGGAAGCTGCACAACAGGTGCAGGGCCAGAGCTCTCCACCTTTGTCCACCGTTGCCATGGAGCTGTCCAATCAGGGCGGAACAGCTTCCCAAGGCTTTGGTTGTGTTGTAGCTGTGAGAGAAAGCCAGAGTAGGGTGGGGGAAAGGACAGAGGGAGAAAGCGAGCAAACAGGTGGAAGTGAACGGCAGAAAGAGAGAGGAGTTAGCAAGGCGGTGGGACAGCACCATGGCAGAGGACTACTGAGATATTCAAAAACAATTCAAGTACAAGAGCACAAGACAGAAATATATAGCCGTGTGTCTTCTAAACAGAGAAAGCACGCCAGAATGGAGAGCGACTCATGTGATGACAGCCAGAGTGACAGTGGAGTATCAGCAGACTTCTCTCCAAGCAGCACTCTGGAGGGCAACATCACCGGCTCTACAGGTACTCCAGCGACTGCACCCAAAGAGACTCCCATCGAGAGGGAGATCCGACGGGCTATAGAGCGTGAACACAGCCTGAGAAGGTCCAGAGGGCTTCCAAACCTCCCCACTTCCCCTGAGTATGTTGAGATTCCTTTAAGAAAAACTGTACTCTGCCAGTCTCTCACCACTGAGAAGTCTCAAGGCAAAGACAGGCAGTTTGCGGGCAAAAAAATGCAGTATGAGATTCACGCAGAGGTCAAAAGGGAGCAGGATCTGGTCAAGCTCGGGAAGGTTCCAGGTTTCTATGACAAAGGCAGCGTTCGTCAACTCAAAGAGAGGAAGCAGCTTTTTGAGGCCTTTCAGAAACCCGGTGACTCAACTTTGACTGTCTCACCCAGGGGTAAAACAACATCCTGTTCTTCAGCCAGTGACATTTCTACCCTGCAGAACCAGGAGGATATCTCATCACTGACATCCACTGCAGGGGGCTCATATGTAAAGAGGAGAAGAAGCATAGACCTGTTGAGTCCAACAGAGACTCCCAGCTCAGCCAAAGGAGGAGGTTACACCAACTCAGCTCCCAGAGGACCAGGCTTCCCTGAGGGGATTAGTCGCCAGGTCAACATCCGAGAGAATAACCTGAGCGTCCCGGCACAGAAGCTCTACCATGCCAAACAAGAGGTACAGCCTGTCACCACAGTTGACTCTGGATGTCCAAGCATCTCATCATTCAGGACAGGAGGATATGGAGGGATTAATGGGGGAAAGCAGGAAAAGGGGGAGGAAGAAGAGGAGGATGAGGAGGTAACACCAAGGGAGAACCCCTTTTTCAAGCTGCGCACCTCAACTAATTTAGTTAGAGTGGAGCAGGATATCCGGGAGGCTCGAGAGAGGGAGAGGGAGCTTCGCAAGCAGAGGCTCAGTCTTTATGGGGGAACAGGAGGTCCAAATGAAGGAGGAGGAGGAGAAGGAGGGAAAAGGTCTGCAAGCACGGAAGGGAAGACTCCTAGATTGTCTTCCTCCTCAATGAATGGACTGACTGTCCCTGACTTACCTGTCTCATCGCCCAAGTGGGGAACTGGGCCCTCAGCAGGTTAGTGTTGGTTCAGGGGTTAAAGTGAGGGTGGGAAATGGTACAAGTAATTCAGATTGTGCCCACAAGCTCAAAGAGACAATGTTGGTGTGTGTGTGTGTGTGTGTGTGTAGAAGCTCTTGAGCATGGATATGTGTGTAATCTTTACATCTGCGGTGGGATGATGAAAAACCCCTGAAAAATGCCCAGTAAACACATTTTTGTCATGGTCAGGAAAACCTCTGAACAACTTTCGAAACCAATGTAAACTGTTTCCAACACCTGTCGACCAGAAGGTGGCTGACAAGAAACAAAAAAAACTCTTTAACGTCACATGATAATAAATGTAGCATTTATTCTGTTATATTAGTTGTGGCTGAGGTGACAAAAAGTCCTGAGTCATATCTTGACATTGTTGTGTCTGCAAGCAACACAGTTTTGGGGTGAAGTCTAAACTCGGCTTTCAGAAAGTGCATAGCTACAACTTGTTTTCAGCTCTCATGGTTATATACAGTTTGTGTAGAGCCTTTTAGACAACAAGAGTAAATGTCATATACAGTGCCACCCACAGAGCCTACTGAGGGGACGGGACATTTATATGTATCACTGTGTGATTTGACATTTGCTGCCACTGTGTGCATGTCTTGTGCAGCAGTGACTCACAACCTAGGGGTGGCCTCTACTTGTACCCCAAGGGACAATTCTCCAGTATGTGAAAAGTCTGTGCAGCCAATTTGAAGCAAATCATATAAACTGTGATCTGATTAAATCTATCCAAGACATTTGAGTCAGATTTAACACCTGGACACTACACGTTTCAAGTGAGGGCTTGAGATTATCAGCAGACAGAGGGGTCTACACAGTTGGCCAGAAGTAATGCATTAACAGTTCAAACAGTCAGCTAAAACTGAGTAAATGATTGGAAACAACAACCTTCACAGGAAAAGAATACATTTGGAAAATGCTGCAGAAACACAACAGATAAAGAGCTGAAATAATGAGTGTTGGATAAATATAAGTAAGAAAGGAGATGGTTTGCTACAGATAAACATTAAAAATAGAAATAGCTAAAAGTAATGTAGGTAAAATAGATATATATAAAAGCCTGTATAGTTTCTACATCAGGTGTGGGGCAAACCAATATAAACAGCTAATTTTAACAATATGTACGTATTTTTAGTTACTAGTGTTACATTACACAAATTTTCAAAGTATTTCAAAAGGTTAAATTGGAGAATGATGGGTACCAGTATGTCAGAGACAAAGCGTGGTAACTAATGAGTTTGTTTGACTGTTTGTGTGTCCTTGTCGTCAGGAAAGGACGCCTGTATGTTTGCTTTTCTTTTTTGTGACTGTTAATGAATGAAAGCATCATCACAGTTTAACAACAGTTTGACAAACTGACCAGGGTGTGCCACTATGATCATGAGTCGGTGCTGGGAAATCAATAATCCTGCATTGCTACATAATACAATGAGTTACATTTTTCCACTCCTTCATACTGATGCTTGCTTTCTGTTTTTATTTCACCATGTTCATGTTCAATAAAACAGTTCTCTCTCTTAATTCCCCCTGTACTCGTCCCTGTCTCCTCTCATCTCACTCTGCTCCTTCCCCCCCACGTTCACTCATAATTTGATTCAAGGAGGCTTTATTGCACTCAGTGTGCAGTGCAAACAAAATCATAGGAACACTTTGCCTTGCTCTTCATGCCCTCACCCACTTTTTATACTCTCTCTCTCTTCTAGCACCCAAGTCTGTCGGCAAGTTTGCTGTGTGGCCGCCACCCCAGGCTGAAGAGGGGCGGACAGAGGTGCGTCAGCAAAGCCATTCTTCTCGTTTCAATGATATTTAGTCAGTTCACTTTCTTTTATGCTGCCATTTGCTCTGAGACTATGAAATTTGACCGTGTGGAAAAACACCAGGCTTCACAATGAATATGTCTTGCTCTCTAGATTAACGCATCAGCCCTATCTATCTCGAACGCTTGGTATAGGACATGAAAATGTAGGCAAATCACCTTCCCGCGTCTCCCTCGAATTTAGCTAAGGAGATGTCAGGTTCCACAATCAGGAAGCATCTTTAACTACAGGTTCAGGCGGTTTATGAACCGCAGTGTAGCTTCGGGGGTTGAAGCAGTCTCTCATCAGCTAGTGGTCCAATGATGATTGGATCTTAGGAGGATGTCAGCATCTGTTTCGCACTAAATATGGGCCACAAACATCTGATAACACACGGAACACACAGTAAAGAGCTTATCTTTATAGATAAGACAGAAGGCAAACAGCCCTGAGACTGAGAGAGGGAGGGAAAGCCAGAATCAGCAGTGTGTGTGTGTGTGTGTGTGTGTGTGTGTGTGTGTGTACTGTGTGTGTGTGTGTGTGTGTGTGTGTGTGTGT
>OMNW01034067.1:0-13851 GCA_900303245.1 Selene dorsalis
TGTTTTTTTAAACAAACAATAAATAAACCATTTGGGATGTAAGAGACAAAAGCACATACGCCAATTTACCACCACATGCTTTCGTTAATTAGATGTTGATGTCTTGTATGCTGAAAGCTCCGTTCTGCGGGGCAGGCACATTTTACACTGCATTATAATGTTATAGCCTTTTTTGCGTTTGAACGCGAATAAGTCTTCTAAGTTTGGCCAAGGGTTTTTGTGGCTTTCTTCTCCAGAATTTCTATCTTCTTCGGGCCCTTCCTCCTCCATGATCTCCATATCTTGGTCTGCAACAGCCATCTTCCAACGTGTGGATCCAGATTATGTGACAATGGAAATGGTGCACGCAAGGCAAGGCCGCGCAATTGACTTTCAGTTCCGGGACATCGGGTTTTTTCCTCGCATTTAATTTTCTCACTATCAATATTGTACTCAGTAACATGGGCGGGTTCAAATGTAGTGAAGTAAAATACTTGGGTCAAATGTACTCGTTTAAAAGTAAAAATTACATATTTCCAAAACTACTTAGAAAATTACAAATTACTCATAAAAACTATTCAAATACAGTAACTTGAGTAAATGTAATTCGTTACTTTCTACCCCTGATTAATCAGCTGTTTCGGCACTAATTGTACATCAGTGATATTCAAATATTTTATAAGCTCTTATATTTTTCACAAGTACAAACTAAGTAGAAATCACAGTTAAACATGAAGCAAAAATAACATAGTTCCACTTGAAATGTAGCAGAGTTCAAGTAAAAATTTGCATGAAAAGAAAATAGCCAAATTTGAACTTACTTGTCTCCCCCAGAGAACAATGGAAATTCTGGATATTAAAGCAAAATACCTCCCATGAATTCCAAGTAGTGACTGTTGTTCATTTCCTTTCATTTTGTCACAATAGTTTATCCCTTTTGGTTGAGTCTGCACCCACTCTGTGGTTTAATGAAATAACTTTATGATCTCTTCCCATCAGGCCCAGTGAACTCATAACCACAATCGGTCTTTAATGGATAGTTAGTGTAGAGACAGGAAAAACGGGGGAGAGAGTGGGAGTTCACATGGTACAAAATAGAATTTGTCAGTAGTAGTAGACTAGTTGTTGTGAGACATCTTGTGTGTTCTGTTTGACAGCAACTTGTGTTTGTGTATATTTTTACATGCTTTTATCTCCTCATGCGCTAAAACAACCACAAACTGAACTCAGCTGTGGAACTTTTGACCAGGACTGAGATGTATGACAACACCCCTCCCGTTTTAGTTTTTATACACTGCTTGCTGTTTTAGGATTGAATTTGAGGTTGACTGATGCTCAGCCGGGGAAAATTCCAGTGTTGCCATGACAAGGTCGTCAGGATGCTGGCTGAAATTCAGAAGCAGGAAAGAAGGAAAAAGCCAAAGTCCCAATCAAAAGCAGCTACAGTCATGCAGATCAGAAGGGAAAGACAAGAATCTGCAAGATGGGAGTGGATCTGGGCAGGGAACTACTATTCCCCAAGGTGGTTGAGACCTGACCTAGTCTTGAGAAGAAGACAGCTGTTCCCAGGTTGGGAGAAGCAGCAGAGAGAGCCTCATGGCTCTGGAACAGGAGAGAGGAGTTAAGCTTGCAGCAAGGTGATGGCCATCACTGTCGACCCACCTCTAGGGGATGTAACTAGCAGGTTAAGTTTCACCTCAAAACGTATTTTTATCAAAAGACATTTCTTGATTAACAGTGTTGGAATACTTTATTTTTTATTTTTCTCCAAGAACAAAATTACAGTTACAAACTGACAAGACTAAATCAAATGAAGGGAAAACTCAATATCCACAAGGTGGCAAAGTAAAAATGAAATGACCGTACAATGACAGGACAATAAAAAGTGGAAAAATAAATAAATAAAAGTATACAGAGAGAGACAAAGGGTAGCATCCTACTCATAGTTCATGCCGAGCCGAGCTCGAATGAAGATTAGTCAACCTGGTGTGCTGGTAGATTTTCCATATAAATTAAATATGGTTGCCATATTTTGTGAAATGTTTTACTTCTTTTCTGCTTCCAGTAAGTGATCTTCTCTAGGGGTACACAGCTACTGATTTCACAAAGCCAAATCGGAAGGGGGGCGTCAGATTTCCACTTCATTGCAATATATTTCTTAGCAATTGTCAAAAGGATTTCTGTAAGTTTCTTAGCATAATTTGTCTCAAGATTGGAATTAGTAAAGTTCCCTAGTAAACAAATTATAGGGTCCAGTGGAAATGTAACCCCGTGGATGTTATATAGAGTACCTGGCAGTTTAGACAGGAAATGGGGAGCTAGAAAGAGGGGGAATGACATGCAGCAAAGGGCCACCCGATACGGGATTCAATCCGGGGCTATAGCCTCTGTATATGGGGCGCCTGCTCTACCCACTGAGCCACCCGACGCCCTGGAGTTGTATTTTTGTAATTTATTAAGGGGGGGTAATATACAGCTGATGCAGGAAGTTGAATTGTATCAACCTATACCTAGCATTTCAAGTAGAGGAGAACCCATCTCTGCACAGGTTCCTCCATAACAGTTCCTCAATAGTTATTCCCAGGTCCTTCTCCCATTTAACCCTAGATCTATCCATATCTGGTATTGATAAAGTCGACATAAAAGCTGTATACACCCTTGAGTTAGTTCTAAATAATGGTTGGCCAGCATGATACGATTACTCAACTAGAGACATGGGAGGTAAATTCCAATCTCCCTTTTGGTTGGCTCTTATAAAATCACGTAACTGGAGGTAAGGAAATCTTTATTTGTCAAACTGTGCTTTTGTTTTAACTGTTCTAAAGACATAAATACTCCATCTTTACAGCAGTGTTCTAGGCAACATATACCTTTCTCCTACAAAGACCTAAAGTTGCCACTCTTGAAAGATCATTGGTAGTAATCTAAACCCCATAATGGAGTTTTATGAGTTTTTTGAGCCCGTGTGAAAGAATCTTAATTGAGCAGCATAATAATACAACTGAAAGTTAGGGAGTTTCAGACCTCCATCCTCATAATCCAGAGTTAATTTATCCATGCTGAGTCTTGGCATGTTACTGTGTAATTATTTTTTTAAGGGAGGAAAATAATGTTATTGGGACATGAATTGGAAGTGATTGGAGCATTTATAGGAATCTAGGCAAGATATTCATCTTTTTATTTATTTATTCTATCAAGTAAGGTAAAAGGCAAATCCATCCATTTTTTCAAGTCTCCTCCCACCTTCTGAAGCAAACTGTCCAAATTAAGCTTGTAGAGATTTTTAAGGTTACTGTCCACAAACACACCTAGATATTTAAAACCCATAGGAAACCATTTAAAAGGAAACTTATGCTTAACTCTACTGAAATCAAATACTGACAGTGGCAAAATCTCACTTTTGTCAAGATTAACCTTGTACCCAGAAAATTAACTGTATGTACCCAGTAGTTGCTGGAGGTGAGAAAGAGAGTGTTCAGGGTTGTCAAAAATAAAATGATGTCATCAGCAAAAAGTGAAATCTTGAGTGTATATGAGGGTTGCTTCTAATAGCCTCCGCCAGGGGCTCTATGGCAAGCACAAAGAGTGTCTGTCTGTCTTGTCTGTTGCCTCTATAAAGCTGGAATGAGCCAGAAGTGATCCTGTTTGAAATAACCCTAGCCTGGGGGGGATCTGTAAAGATTTTATCGAATCAATAAACCCAGCACTGAAACCAAATGTCTTCAGAACACAAAATACATGCGACCATTCAACCATATCAAAATGCCTTTTCGGCATCGAGTGAGACAGCCATACTTGGTATCTTATTTTTGTTAGCAAGATGTATTACGTTAAAGAAACTCCTTCAATTACTAGTGGACAGTCTGTGGATAATAAACCCTGTTTAATCTGGATTGATAAACAGGGGGAGGCATATTTCTAACCTTTTAGCTATCATTTTAGTAACTAATTTATAATCCGTGTTGAGGAGTGAGATTGGTCTATAGGAGGAACATTTTTGAGGATCTATGCACCCCACCCTTCTGCTCTGCTCGAGCACCTCCATCAACAGTGATATAAGAAGGTCATGAAATTCTTTATAAAATTCAGATGGAAAGCCATCATCACCAGGTGATTTATTCACAGGAAGTGATTTAATAGTGTCCAACAACTCAGCACTAGAAAAGGGCTTCTCCATACTCTCCCTGTCCACCTCTGATAAACATGGCAAGTCAATAGAGGATCAGAAAGACTCTATTTTAGATAAATCTCCATGAGATTGTGATGTATAAAGGTCCATACAATACTTTTTAAAGGCCTCATTAATTTCAGTGGGATTATAAATTATAACTTTGGACGGTGTTTCAATAGCATTATTTACTTTTTTAAATTCTTAATGTCAAGCACTTCATAACTGTGTTAAGGAAAGTGATGTATAAATAATGTTTAATAGCATTATGTGTATACTGTGCCTCCCAGTATACACGGAACCAGATGCATCAACAGCTGAATCAGTGCTTCACCAATTATGGCTTTACATGAGAAACAAAGTGGAATGCACCGGAAAGAAAATTTTAGTAACATGTTGTAAGATATTTTATCTCACGGCACTGAGAAACCTTGCCAGACCACAACCAAGCGCTTGGCAAGCACTTGAGTGGAACAACAATTTTATGGTAGGAAGGAAGGAAGAAATGAGTATGATGACATGCTGCTCCAGAGTCAGAAATATCTGCAGGATGAGGACAGGACAGAAAAAACACTAATGAATTAAATGCCATGTCTGGTATGTAAAAATAAAAAATAAAACACAGTGCTGAAGTGTGACAGCATGGAGACATTAAAGACTTGAGAAGTTGAAGGGAAAAATAGACAACAAAACCCAACCTGGCTTAACCTGCAGTCTCACCGAAAATGGTCTCAAAATACGAAACTTAAAGGATACAGTCACAATTTGCATGTCAGTCCTAAGATAAATGATCTGATTCCCATGAGAACATATAAAGAGGCTTTGCTTCGTGAGGCTAGAGTTCTCGAACTGTGGTCCACAAGTGACCCCTAGTGGCCCACAAGTAAATTTATTAAAAGACCATGGCAAAAACTGAGTAGCGTAACATCTGAAATAAAAATGTGAAAAAATCATGTGGTTAATCTGCTATATTTCACTCTTTGGCAGCAGCCTATTATCAAACACAAACAAGATCTTGGACAAGCTTTAGCGTCACATTTTAACAGTATTGTATAATTATTCATTTCTACTCATTAGCACACAGCCTGGGTGTCCGTGTGCTGGAGAGAGAAAACAAATGTTCAGAATGATACAGAAAGGAAGAGGCTGATGCCCACTTGAGTTTAGTCGCCTGTAAGAATGAGTAACATAATGAGAAAAAAGCCTGACAACTGACTCGAGGTGCGACGCGAGCTGCTCAGCAAACACAATGGAGGTGAGTGGTACGGTACAAGGTCCCCTGTCCCTCAAAACTCATCAAATACACAATCCAACAACTCCAAAACACTCTTGTGGACAAGTTGTGACCTGCACATTCAGCACACTGAAATAATCACGTGTTTTTGAAACAAATGCATTGCCGGAACTACATTCCAGACATAGTTGCTGGGTGAAGTGACTTCAAAAGCGCAACGAGTTTCGAGTATTTGCTTCAGGTGTCGTAATGTTACATAGTTATATGATTATTTCATAGCGTGGTGAATGTGCAGGTCAATCACCAATCAAGCTGAGGCGATCATTCACATCCATCACGTCCATTTAACCTGTCGCATGGATTGAGTCTGTGTAAGTCGACATCATGGATCCAGTTTTATTTAACAACATTAAGTCTTTCCTTTGTGATGGCACTGTCCCTCCGGCACTGACCAATCAAGTCCAATAAAATAATTTCCGTCGAAAGATGAGAAATTAGGTTCCAAGGTGAGTTGGGTTGTTGTATGGCATAGACTTTCCCTTTTGTGTTTTTCACTATTCCATCTTGTCCGTGTTTTGCACTGTTTTATTTCTTTATTTCCAACGTGCTAACTGCCTGTGTGTGTGTGTGTTTTAATTGCCCTTTTAGGACAACTAAAGTTTTATTGATTGATTGATTGATTGAACGAGTGATACATCGCACGTGTCAAATCATATAAAATTTATGTAAATGGTGGCTCAGTGGGTAGAGCAGGCGCCCCGTATACAGAGGCTATAGTCCTCGCTGCAGCCGGCCCCGGATCGAGTCCCGCATCAGACGGCCCCTGGCTGCATGTCATCCCCCCTCTCTCTGGCTCCCCATTTCCTGTCTCTCTCAACTGTACTATCAAGTAAAGGCAAAAGGCCCAAAAAATATACTTAAAAAAACAAAAAATTAATGGAAATGTCAAATAGGTTTCTGAGTAAGTAGCAAAAATGTCCCTCTTATGTCAATTAATGAACTAAACCACACTAAGCCAAACATGTTGATACCAGCAGCAATTAGACTATGATATTGTGGACTTCATCTGAAGCTTAAAAATAACCCCCTACATACAATACCAGAGGCATGAGTCACTTTTTGGCAGGCGAAACAGGCTGACTTACTGTACTATGTTTCTCCCTCACAACCCTTCCACAGATCTCTCCAGAGCTCCATCCCTCTGCCCCAACTGCCTCCTGCATCATCTCCTTCTCCTTCTGTTGAACCAGCCTGCCCTCCCTGCTTGTGACCCAGTCTGCCATCCGGTAGTCCCATTACACTGGCCGTCTCTCCCTGCGTCCTTCATTTTTTGTTAACGAACTGATTCCGTTTCCATGTTTTCCCATACTCTGTGTTGTAAAGTGTCCTCTTGTCTGTATACAACATCTATTGCACGTCTGCCCGTCCTGGGTGAGAGATACCTCCTCTGTTGCTCACCCTGAGGTTTCTCCAATTTTTTCCCAGTTAAAGGGGACATATTATGCTCATTTCTGCTTGTTTCACATGGTTCCTTGATGTCTAAACGGAATGATAGTAACATGCTTTGGTCGAAAAAAACGAAGGATTGAACACGGGGTTCTTTACACACCAGTTTCACAGCCCTGCTCAAAACGCCTTTCCCTTATAAATGCTAATGAGCTACTGCGTGCACCGCCCAAAGACGGTCTTTGCACCACCCACCTCTTCCTGCCGGGCGGAAGACGTGAGGACGGCAACGCGTGATCATGGCAACGGGTTTTATACATCCATGGAGCGAAATGGCTGCCGGACAACAAACTCCGGTGCAACCATGGATGTATAAAGAGAACGTCCACGTTCAGTCTTGGCTGCTGACTTTCCTCTGTAGCCTCTTCTTCTTCTGGGTCGGACTCCGGCTCAAACATATACGGTTGCACCCAGGGTGAGAAGTCCTGGGTCTGAATGGCCTGAGTTGTTGCTGCCACACAGATGAGAGCCCCTCCGTACATTGACTCATCATTGTCTCTATGTCCACAGGCATTCTGGACAAGCTGTCCGCATCCACATTCTCTCTGCCTGGACGGTATCGAATGGCGAAATGAAAGTCTGCAAGTTCTGCCACCCACCTGTGTCCAGTGGCGTTGAACTTAGCACTGGAGAGCACATATGTCAAAGGGTTATTGTCACTAAATACAGTAAATGTCGGGGCGTAGTTCAAATAATCTCTACATTTTTCTGTGACAGCCCATTTTAAAGCTAGGACTGGGTCGTATTTTTTATCTTAAGTCAAGGGCTCTAATCACAAAGTTTTGTGAGCTCTCCTTGCTACTCTGTACCTCTGAAGGTAACTGTTTGTACAACTCTGTCGCCCCCTTTTCCTGATAATGAAAGTGAAGGATTCGGCTAACTGTGGGTAAGGTCAAATCTGCTTTCCCTTCTAGATAGCTGCAGATCTGTAAACCAGGTGCAGTAGCCCGAACCACCGCATCAACTATCTCTGCCTCATGATATTCCTTATTTGTGCCTTGCTCAATTTGGTGGGCCAGACTGGAGAAACTAAGTTTATCCTTCTGACCTGGTTCACCCACCTGACCAGAGATCTTAAATTCCCTGCCCACTGCAAGGGGAAACATCCCTGCGGCATCCGCTGCTGAGCAAAAATCTGGTCTCGATTAGCACTGCTCCCGCCCGCATTCTCAGGCTCCTGACTCACTTCTGTTGCAACCCTGGCTCAAAGGTTGAAAGGAGAGAGGACACTCAGCATTCTGAGGACATTTAACCATTTATTTTATAACCTCAGAAAGAAAATCATGTGTGTGTGTACAGCCTCGAATGTAGTATAGGTGTGGGTGCAAGTGGTGGGTGTGTGCATGTGTGAATGTATAATATAACAAAACCAAACTACACCAGGCTGTGGGCCATGACAGCAGTCAGCTGCTCAGCCACCAGAGAGAGCGAGCAGACTGACTGAAGCGGCCTTTTAACACGTAGACCACACCCTGAGGTGTGGTCTGCTTTGGAGGGCCCACTACTTCCAGGTTCACCTGGAAGGGAAGGGGAAAGAGAGACAAACCGGTCAACAGGGCCGTCACACTTCTTTCTATAAAGATAACTTCAGCACTAACGTCACTGCTTCTAGCTCCCTTTTTAGTCTTTCCTCCTCTGAGGGTTTAGGTGCTCGTTCATGAATTTCTTCTGTCTGTGCTACACCTGAACCTGCTTGATTTGTCATGTTAGTTTGTGAAGACTCTTGCAGTTCACCTATTTTGTCCCTCAGCATTAGCAGTACTGCCCTCATCTTCTAATTCCTGCAACTCATCTCTGTCAAGGTACATCCCAATGTGTGCGATGAAAAAGGAGCGGGTTTTATTAGATAAATCTAACTGTCTCAGCTCCTTTATGTCAACTGTGAAGCAAATTTCCAAAAGAACATCTTTTGTCAACATATACAGTGTTCTTATAGCCTTGAACTTCAAGTCCTCTGTTGAGGAACAGTCCATATTTGTCTCTGTTTGTTGTTTCTGTGTGTGTGTCACTTATCTCCTGTTACTGTTCCTTTAACACCTTTTGACTTCTTCTTGCTGTAGCTGGTGCCCTGTAGGCTGATGCTGAATGTCCACGTGCTGGTGTCAGAGTTCCTCACACCAGAGCCGGGTCTAGGCAGGGGCAAGAGGGGGCCTGGCCCCCTCAAATAAATGTTGTGCCCCCTCAAACTAAATCCCCCGAAAATATATTATATATTTCATATATTTTTATTATCTCATGCCTCCTCCGCTCCACTTCTTAATGTCTTAATGTCTTGCTTCCCCCCTCAAATATAAAATATATCAAGTTGTTTCTTGTGTCATGTTTCTCGCCTCTGCTCCAAAAATACAAAAAAAAATACAAAAACATCCTCCTGAGGGATTGCCACCTATCGTGGTCAGGAGGTTTGAGTGCCTCAGTGACCCTAAGAGCTATACCAACAGAATCTAGTCTTCATAGGGACACCCAAGTTGGGCAGGTCTTAGAGGCCTGACAAAGTGCAGTCAGTTTAGGTTGAGGGTAGGACATACACCTAACAGCAACCCAAGTTCATATGTGGTTAGTCTAACAACAATAACTACAATAAAATAAGTGTGCCAA
The DNA here is from genome assembly GCA_900303245.1 of Selene dorsalis. Taxonomy (NCBI): domain Eukaryota; kingdom Metazoa; phylum Chordata; class Actinopteri; order Carangiformes; family Carangidae; genus Selene; species Selene dorsalis. Next base: position 9,486 of record OMNW01034067.1, read on the forward strand.
GCATTTGAGACCACAGTACTTTACAAGGCACTTTCAGTGTACCCGCATCCTAGTGAGTGAATTTGTCAGTTAGACATGGTAACAGGTGCTGGAGCACAATGCTCCCTCAGGATTTGTGGCTGCCCCCTCATACATACCTGTCTAGACCCGGCCTTGCCTCGCACTGTCGGTGGTTGGAACACTGAACCACCGCCGAATCGTTGCCACTGGACCGCTACACACTGCCGTCCTCGACAGGCTGCTGAGCTACTGTACACTCAGCATATTCGTTGATGTGGGTAGGGATGAACAGTGAGAGGGCAGGTGAGAGGTGCCTCCAAATGTAATGTCCCTCTGAAGAGGGGAAGGTGAAAGAAGGGCTCCCCCTTCAGGCCCGCAGGCAAACATATTCAAAATGCACTGACTGGTATGAATTCTTATCATTAAACACATTAAACATCCCAAATACATTATTATGAATTTTTAACATGTTCTTAACCCATTAAATAAATTATACTGAGATTTTAACCATTTAAAAATATTTTCAGTAGTATTTATTAGTACTTATCCTATTTATTTTAAACATGAAATCACACTATCACACGTGCACGAGTCTTCTGACCATGCCTATGATGTCTTGCATATAAAAGGCCAGGATTTAATTTGAGGAGAAACTGCGGAAGCAAGAAAGAAACAGTTGAAGAAGAGTGTGAAATAGAAGTGTTGGTTGAACAACTGATGAAAGAAAACGTATTATTTGGAAGCTTAAGCTCTGGCGCAACAAATAAAACCAAGCCATGGCAGGGCGCCAAGAAGCCTAGAGGGAATCCAGGTACTCCGCTGTTGGTGCACGCTGTCCGAACTGTCGTCAGTGGCATTGTGCCAGATGAATCAGGAGACACAGATTCAGTTTCAGACACAGATTCAGTTTTATTGCAATGGGACATGCAATGAAAACAAACTAGTTTGTTCTTTGTTACAATGTACATTATTTTAATTCACAGATTGTGATGAAGACCCTGGTGCCTCTGGTGCCAGTGCGCCACAGCCAGACGCGCGAGCGTGTCCTTACTGACCGTGTCCTATAATCACAAAATGAGATCATTATAAACTGTATCGATGGAAGTGAGGGAATTTTAAGTGATACTGTGGGAATCATCTGAAATAAACTGTTTTGTTTTGTTTTTTCATTTCCTGTGTTTCATGAAACAAACACTGTTCACTTGTCTTACCACGCTTACAGTCGCTGTACAGTCACGCAGTTGGGCAGCTGCTGCAGCTGACTCATCATAATCACATTATTAACATAATGTAGTGAAAGAAAATCTATCTACATGAAATCTCTCCCATACTCACACATTTATTACCCTTTTTGCCAACCGGCAACATCACACTAATCTGAATCGACTGTACACGTGAGGTTAGGCACGATTTGAAAGATGCGTAACAGTGCACACATTCTCACCGCCCGTGGATTTTGTGTTTAGTACTCCCTCATCTCCACAAAGCAAAGGTCACACCCGGATGCCCAATTTATCTATGCCAGTAAAAACAATGACGTAAGTATTGCAGTTTTGCTGCAGCTATGTTAACCTCTCTCATTTTTAACCGTAAATGGTACGTAGCCTATATTGGGCAACCACATGTTGTGAAGATTGTAAGAGATAACATTGTTTAGAAGAAGAAGAAGAAGCGCTGGATTAAGAGTTAAAAAAAAAGCCATCTCAAACACTGAATTGCTGCTATGTGTGAATGACAGTTTTGATTTATTTCAATTCTGCCATTACACGCAATGATCGCCGTGATCTCCCCAGGGCCTGACAGCTGATAGCATAACTCAATATTGTGAATATTAACCATGTTGAGTAAAAAGCAATAACATATTGGGATTGCTGATATTAGGCTACAGAGTATGAAGAAACAGGAGAGCACTGTGGGTCTTACTAAGAGTAAGTACCTAATTTTTTGTTTTGTTTGTTTGTTTTGATTTTGTCTTATCTGTGTATTTTTGTATGAGTTTACCGTCCCTCCCTATCTCCACATCGGTCTGCTAGTGGAGTTGTATTGCTCCATCTTCATATAGGCTACTGCAGATGTCTAGTCAGGGCTGAGATAAACCAACATCAGACCAAGAGTTAGTCTAAGATATAAACACGCAGATAAAAAACAAAACGTTCACGCAGATATTTCTCACAGAGGCTGGTTCTGTGTGCGCTTCCCGTGATTATTCCCATTCAGTGCTCAGTGCCCCTCAGAGAAGGCGGTCACTGAGATCACTGCTTACTGGTGACCATAGACAGAGGCTCCGCAGGTCGCTGCTCAGCAAGATGTCAGGGTGGGTTTCACAGGTTCTCCAAAGGTAAACAATAGATTTGATTTGAGATTAAAAAAGGCTACATCAACATGTATTTAAAAGACAAAAAGAGGAAATATGGAAACTGCTTCACACACGAGACTGACACAGCCAAAGAAATCAAGTAATCCCACAATCATGTAATAGCTCGCCTAAATGATAAAGAGGGAGCCGGCACCTTGAGGTTTGATATGTGAGCACACGTCATTTGACTCTTTAGGTTTATAGTGACATATTTTTAGATGTTATCATGTGCGCCGCAGGGAGTGGCTATTGGGGCTATATTAGTCCCATCTCTTTGCATGTCAGTCTGTAGTGCAGCAGGACTCTTATGGATGCTCCTAGGACACACACCATGATGACTCCACTTTTGGCTTCCTGGATAGGTAGGCTCAGCCTGTAGACAGGCTGTGGGCGCATCTCTGTACATCTTTGTTATAAATTAATTTATAGCCAACCGACATTTTATTATTTGGTTTCATTCTTTCAGTTTGGCTGATTTGCGGCTTCACCTGCGGAGCTGGTAAGTGGGCGCTGATTCACTTGATTTGTTCTCCAGGTATTCAATCGTTTTTCTGGTAGAAGCACTTTGCTCTGTTTTTTTTTTCAAGTACCTGTTGAAATGCTGTGTGCTAGATTTTACAGTAGTCTCTCTCTCTCTCTCTCTCTCTCTCTCTCTCTCTCTCTCCCTGTGTGTGTGTGTGTGTGTGTGTGTGTGTACCAGTACCCCAGTAGAGGGGTGTACATTAGAAATACTCTAAATACCTAATACCTAATTTTTGTACTTTTGTATTTTTGTATATATTTGTGTATAAGTCCACTGAAGAGAGAATCTCCGGAGTCAAATTCCTTGTATGATCACTCATACTTGGCGAATAAAGTTGATTCTGATTCTGATTCTGATTCTGATTCATCTTTCTGTTTAGTCCTGCTGTTAGACAAAGCAGATTGCATTTAGCCACTGTGGTCATGATGATTTTCCAGTAGGCCCACTTGTGTGACTGGTGTCACTGTGTGACTGTGACTCGGGTCGTCTAGACGGGTCCGTCCACACGGGTCCGGGCCATGGATTAGTGCTAGTGAGCCCTGTCGAGTCCTGGCTTCAACACCAGCTGGTCTGGCCGGGTCGGGTTTTCATTTTCAGGCCCGTTGAGAACTCTAGAAATCAAAACATCCCGCGACTGATCAAACATGAAGATCCGTGGTCTGATCAGCACAGTAGTTGTCTCCTGCAAACTATAGGAGGGGGTAGGCTGCAGCAGGATCCTCACATGTAACAGTCACGTCAACTTGCCCCTCGTCAACTTGACTGACCTCTGACGATTAGAGAGTGGTATCCGAGCCCGGCCCGGCCGAACAGGGGTTAATTATAAATATCATTTAACTCCAGACGACTTTGTTTACATTAAAACTACAGGTCTCTCACTCCGCAACTTCTCCTATATATATGTGTTTGATGGTTTCTGAAGCCTATGAAACACACTCGATTTCTGTATTTCTCAGACCGCCACAGTGTCATATTGACGACTTCATGAACAGCTGTTATAGACCAGTGCTGCCAGCTGTGGGCTTCTACATGCGAGAGAGAGAGAGAGAGAGAGAGAGAATGCACAACTGAAAAAGACGAAAAAAACAAGAGAAGAGAAATAGAAATAGAGTACACAAGCAGGCAAGAGAAAAGACACACACAAACTTTGTGATGACGACAGACTAGATAGATGTTGATTTAGTAAACAGAGACATCGTGATAAGCACCATACATACACTGGTTTATTAGAACGCGCCTATGAGAACTGCGCAGAACGAAAGTTATCACTGTAACTTGTGAGTGAGCCCGAGCCCGACGTATTCATGGGAAAAACCTGCCCGAGCCGGGACCCAATTCACATGACGAGCCGCGCCCCCGCAAGCTTGCAGGGCTCTACTGAAGATGGATCCCAGTTTATATTATACCTCCATGATCCCAGGTCACACAACACAAACTGCTTCCCAATAAACTGTATTTCTTTCATAAAATTAATATAGACCCACATA
>OMNW01034070.1:0-16307 GCA_900303245.1 Selene dorsalis
ATGGGCAGCATCCCCCCATATTCAGGTCCCGTGTATGATTCCCACAGATAGCACGGTCTCCAGGGCAACACAGAAGATGACAACTGTATATCCAAATGTAGTTTTGCATTGAAATGCCCTGTTGCTTGTGCTGTTTTATGTGTCTGTGCTGTCATGGATGATTCCCTTTAAAGCACTCCTCTGTCTGGAGAAGCAGCTCTGCTCTCAGATCTGCTTTCTCTTTTGAAGCTCAGGCTTCTGAGGGTGTTTTCCAACAGGCTTCACCTCACTTCTGTCTCAGTGGGTTTGGCTGTGATGAGACTGCTTGTGAAATTTTTCATCACCATTTTTATGGATTACATGTGTAGCCTGGTTGTCCCCAAGTGGACACCTGGCTCTTCAGGGGCCCCAGATATCCTATGTTTGCTGTCTGGTTTGTAGTAATTTGATCAATCTCACTGATTGAATTGAATGACCATGAAACCAGTTTTTACATAATTGTCATGCACTACCTTTTAAAGGAGCCCTGTGTAAAAACTGAGATTTAATACCTTTCATGTGTCCATTGATGTGACTACATAGGTGCATCAGTGTTGCATGGAAACAGACACACCTACCTCTCTGCAATGTGGTATTTCAGTTCAAGATTGTTAGGGAGGTCTGGGTAAAACAGAATTCAGCTGCTTTTTGTATTCTCAAGGGGTTAGGGTAGTTACAGACCACAGAATACATTTACAACGCCTGCCGAGTCAGTGGGCTCATGTGGATAGGGGCCTGCAGCTCATTTTGAACTGTAGGCTCATTTGGCCCTGGATTTGCATCTCGTACTGGGGTGACAGTCGGATAGTTCATTTAATTGGATCTGTACATTAAGCTGCAAAATGATCACCACCAGTCTTTGCTGATTTTTGTGTGATTTTAAGCAAAGTTTATTTTCATGAATGTATAGGGCAAATATGAATCTGGTCAGAGCAGTAGTCTGAGACATGAACATGAGTAACAAAAATGAGGTCTTAAGATGTCACTTAGAGACCTGAAGCAAAAATATTCAGATCTCAAGCCCTGACCTAGTGAAATCCTTCAACAATAGAAATAAATAGGACAAATGCAAATTAGAATTGCAGCTCACTTTTACTGAACATGGGCTTTACCATGACTTGTCCTACCTTGAGACCAGCCTCTAAAACACATGATCCAGAACTGACTGATTTGGACCTTAGCTTGAGGCATTTACTGGTTTTAAAAATTGATTTGCAGTTGCTGTGGCTAGCCTCAGATGTGACCCGGATTAGTCACGACTAACTTGAGATTTGACTCGGATAGATCTTGACTGACTCGAGGTCTAACTTTGTCTCAGATGACATGAGACTGGGACCAAAGGGCATAAAATAACTGGATCTTAAAATAGAGGACTTTGGAATGTTGATTGAAGTTATCCAAGATTTCTATAGAGGGAGAACATCATGAATTTTAATGGTAAGATGACTTTGCTTTCCCTGTCTAACATGTCGTCTGTCTTTCACCAGGTCCATCACAACATCATATTACCGCAACTCTGTGGGCGGGCTGCTAGTTTTTGATCTCACCAATCGCAAAACCTTTGACCATGTGAGGGAATGGCATAAGGAGGTGAGTGAGCACATCCTGCCCCACCACATGGTCTACATCCTAATTGGCCACAAGAGCGACCTTAACAAGAGCCGCAAGGTGACCCGGGACGAGGCCGAGCAGCTGGCGGCAGATCTGGGCATCCGCTACGTGGAGACATCGGCCAAGTGCAACAGCAACGTGGACCGGGCCTTTGAGCTGCTGACCAGAGACATCTATGAGCTGATGAAGATGGGGGAGATTGTCACCCGCGATGGCTGGGATGGTGTGAAGAGCGGCCTCACTGCCAAGGTCCTCTACCCGGCCGAGGATGAAGAGGAGCTGGCTACCGCGTCTGCCGAAAAAGGCTGCCACTGCTAACTGAGAACTCTGTGTCCACACACTTGTCCCGTCACACTAAAAGCTTGCCTCGTCTCACAGCTGTCCATTAGAAACAAATCACTCAGGCTCCGCACCCTGTGATATCATCACCCATCACTTCCTCACCTTGTGCTTCGTGCTACTTCCCGCGTGTGCAACGACTGGAATTGTTTTCATCCAGAGGGCTAAGTGTACAGTCTGATGTGTATTGTATAGGCAAGTTGTTTAAGACAGCATGCAGAGGTGATCAGGTTCTGGGAGTAGTCCTTTTCAGGTACAGGTTTTCAAGGTGCAGATATCCATGGACTATGGTATACTGTGGTCTGCCATCACTTCCATTTTGTATGGCACTATTGTGGGTTTATAACTGTCAACGTTTGTGCAATGCTTTGCCTGCAATCCTGTGTGACTGTAATATTGTAAATAATAGTGAACTATATAGAAAGGTCACCAAAAGTTGATAGTGTGAACAAACACTACAATAAGTTTCACCATTTGAAATCAATATGATCCTCCTGCTACTGTAAGCTGTGTGTGCACATAAGCCAAACTGACTTCAGTCTCTGATCATCCTGTGTATAGTAATTCATGTTTTTGTAAAAAAAAAAAAGAAGAAGAAAAAATTTACTTATAGTTGAGGCGTACACATAAAGATAGGGCACTGTAATTATAGTAGGTCCAATTTAAGTATTTGTACTATAGCAATAGGAGCAAGACATCAAGTATGTCACAGATTCATCTCTTAGTCATGTAGTCAGCATTAGTAAAGATGTGAAATACAAACAAAAGGGAGCTTGACTTGTATCTGCAGCTAAGGCTAACTGCAACTTATTCTATTCAAAGCTCGATGCACAAAAATATTATTTCATTCAGGCCTGAGTTGGTGAGGAATTCCAACTCATTTGATCCACAGGCATAAAATGTTGAGAGACGTTGTGCTCTGTGAGGAATCAGGAAGAAGCCCATCTGGGTTTAAGTCTGGAGGAGAGTCTAGCTTCCATGTAGAAAACCTGGGCGAGATAAGGCAAAAGTTAGGGATGCCACATTAACATGGCATTGCAAAAGCTCACTCAGAAGTCCAGCAAACCATGCTGGGTTTTTTAGCAGTTCCTTTTTCAGCCTGTTTGGCCGGGCCTTAAAAGAAGCTTTCAACATCTTGGGAAATGAACTCACTTTATTTCTAAGAGTTAGATTCTAAATGTGTAATGTCTGTGTGTTAAGAAGGAAACTAGATCCAGGAGGCAGATAGCCTTGTTAAGCCAGTTTTGGAAGCTAGGCTGGTCCCATCCTGGCCCTGGCTCTAATGTACCACATTTCCCAAAATGTAGAACTATTTCTTCAAAGTTATTAAAGTGCTTGTTCTTAATCATGGTAATTTGAAGGTACAAATCTGAAGTGTAAAGCTGAGAAATGTTGAAATACCACTGAGTAAACTTTAGTTTTTACACGAGTAAGAGTATTTTTGGATTTAGTGACTTGTGACATGAATAATTCCATCGGTAATGGAGTCTGTAGTGGTCAGCTTGCAACGAGATGTATTTATGATGAATGCACATCCATGCACATAACTCTCACCACACAGTGGCAGTAACTACCTTTAACACAGTGGATCGTGTATGTATTTGAGTCTCCAGTCCAGAGTCGTATGACTGCAGGCCCCCAGTAATCTGTTGTTTACAGGCCTGGAGGGTACAATAGACCACAGTACACTTAGCCTGGGAACTCACGTCCGTCAATCACCTTTCACCAGAATCTCATGAAGAAAGAAAAACTGTTCACATACACATTGTAAACAGCAAGAGATTATGCATTCTGCAGTTTTTGCTTTGCATTCACATGATCAAGCTTAGATTTTGAATTGACTAATGCTGGATCTAGTACACATACTGGACATTATGTGGTTGCAGTTTAGTATTTGGTTAGGAATGTATTCTCAAACACTTGCACCAACCCTTTATTTTTTACTTTTTTAAACTGGCTTACATTGTGTACCACCACATAGCCAGGTTCCAGTACAGTGTAATATGTGATTTTTGTTTGTTTGACAATCAGATGTTAACATTTCATGTTCATGGTGAAGGTGAGGACTTCATCACAGGGGTGCTATGCCTTGAAATCCAGCTAAACGTCCATCCAAAACCACCATTTTGACAGCCAGTCTGTTTAATACAACTACCTTCCTCACTTTTGTCTCATGTAAACAGGGTTCAATTGTACAATATCGTTTGAATGTGTATGTGTTAAGAGCAAACTGTTCTCCAATGAGCATGAGAATCATTCCCCCAACTACTGCACCAAACAGTGTGAAAATGGCAGCCTCAGAGTGTTTGAAAGCATAGGATCAAATTTAAAGGACAATACCGAAAGACAGGAAACAATGGATTTCAAAGGACTCATACGTGTTTATTTCTCATCAGCTGGCAGCAGATTTTTCTTTAACCACCAGTGATAAACAGTTAAAACATTTGAATGCATTTGCAGCTCCTTCTTAATTCTTATATCCTGCTCATAACAATGACCATTGTGAGAATGATGATAATGATGGCGACCATAACCAATCTTCAGTCTGTCTCACTGAAATGTAAAAAGGAGGAGCTCAACATTTGTGGGTATATGCAAATTCTCCCTCTCTCCGAGAGTGAGACGAGAAGATTGAGACCACTTTCTTGAATCGGATTGATCAACCGATCCTCTCATCTCGCTCAGAAAGACTGTGAAGATGCAAAATTCCCCCCCACAGTGTTGAACTCGGCCTTCGATAATGTTACATTATCTACTGGAATGATAAACCAGTCCACTGATAAGGCTACTGTACCAGAAAACATCAGCTGCTGTCGAGCTGCGGTATGGCACAAAACTGTACAGCTACTGAACCCCATGGTCACATTTCACAGCTTTATCGAATAAATGTTATTTATTTTATATATTATGTAGAAGGGATACGCTTATTTGATGTGATTTTATTGATTGGTTAAAAAAAATGAATAAATAAATAGATGTGCAATGAACAAGGTTTGGTCTATTTTTCTGTTTTTGGTTATAGTTTATAGATTAGGATTATAGATAAGGATTTGGCGCCCTCTTCTGGCAGGTTGAAGGAAGTCATCATCATGCATAGACCTTGCTTATATTTTATTAATGATGACCATGCCACCCTACACCCAGAGAAAGAGCTAGATTAAATGAGATTTGGTTTTGAAGCTCATATTGAGATATGACCACTGAAAAAATGTAAACTGGAATTTGGCATATAGGAGTATCAACACAACAGGCTCATGCCAGGTTTCACAATTGAAATTTTAATGAAACACATTTGTTTTCACAGTATCTGTTTCTGAATTACATCTATTGAGGAATTACACATAAATTACACATATGAGTGATGAAGGATAATTGTGATTTTTTAGACATTAGACAATTTTATTTGTGGTACAACAATGCATATAGAAATGAATGACTATATTTATTTCCCTTTCTCTATTTTTAGGAACATCCCCCATGTCCTCAAAGGACTTGAGGTCAATCACATAAGCAAACAGATTCTGTATGGACAATAACCACATTTAAACATCATTTAAAAAACCGCCAGATCATCAGAAATCTCTTGTTTGTTTGTTTTTTTTAACATTGTTCACTGATTTTCCCACACTACCCGAACGCAGCACAAGGTGAAGCGACGCACAGCGACTAATGAGAACCAATAGAATTTTATTGCCCCGCCTTTCACTACCCGTCATGCTCTTCGGTAGTGAAACCCACACATCCATCTGCTCTTAAACTTAATTACTGATTACTAATACGTATTTCTGTAATGTATTTCTGTGTTATACTTATATTTTACATCACTTAAAACTTATATACAAAAGTAGTTAAGTATGTCTTGCACCTCTGAGTAAAGGACGCGCTCCCTGTGCCTATCCCATGAGATGTTCAAGTGTAGCGTTAAAAAGGGCTTCTGCTGTGACTTGCACAGGAGGGGTGGTGATTACCATTCCTCTTGCGGAATCGCCATCAAGAGATTTCGGAAGCACAATTTTTAAAACAGGGGATGCTAGTGATCACTTGTCCTGGCGCCCCGCCTTATTCCGTAAAATAAAAATATACCTTAACATAATTATACTTGACAGACCGGTGAGTCCATGATACAGGTGTCACAGAAAACCCGTTCACGGGGGGATGATAGCATCATGTGCTGATGAAACTAATGGTCAATGACTATCATCAATTAGACCAATAAACTAAATGTTACATGTAGTTCTACATTTGGCAGTAACCGTCACTAATATTGTGCGTATACTGGAACTGCTTGACTCTCCAGCATCTACTACACCATGCTGGTCTTTCACACATGGCATCACTGCGGGACATTAAAACACGAACAATCCACAAGATCTAACCACATAAAATATATAACAACAGAAGGTGTCAACAAGAGTGTAGTGCTCTCTACTTTTATACACTACAGCTACAGGGCGTTGTACTCGCCGCTGTTAAAAGCGAGTTGCAGTTGAATTTTGTCCGGGTTTAGGGAGAGCGTCAAAATAAGGCGAGCGCAGTTCAGCAGGAAGTCATGCTATATCACCTAACTGCGCATGTGCAGCGGCTCTCCACAATCTAGGGATGTGTTTCTCTTCATAAAACGGTAAGGACAATCCTATTTCCATCTGTGTGATTTTAAATATGCTTAGCGATAAAGTACCAACCCCTCCTACGACACAAACGGTCGTATTAACCGGGGGTTTCGGGTATATTGCGGAGGGGGTTCAGCTATCCAGCCTCGTACAGAATGGAGGGGCAACGCCGTCGCCGTGCCGTTGTTTGCTGTACGTGCCGCCGCACAGGGAGACGTCATTTTGAGGGGGAGCGGAGAGTTAAAATGCAGAGTTACGAAGGGACGTACGGTTCATAGACAAGCGGCACGTAACCGTCACACTGTAAATGCAAAGCTTTACCCGTCTCGGACAGTATAGTTCACAGTAATGTCCAGTCCCCACACACCAAGTTACGCCCTTGCGTTAGCCATAATGGCTACCGCCGAGCCGAGCTGTGAGGATCTCTACAGCGAAAAGCAGCCATCTGCCCGCCGCAGCCGTCACAACCCACCCAACTTTACACATACAAGTGTTTCACCCACATCAAAACTGATGAATTTAGCTCCAATGTGCCCTCAGTGCTCCACGGACCTCATGCCACATACCACCCCTCAAAATCAGCCGTAAACTGCGGCTTCAATTCGGAGTGCGCGGGGAAACCCACCACACTACCGTTACATCTTGATTCAAAATTGACAGTTTGACAAGCGGGGCTGCGTTTCTAGTGAGGCAGAGGCAGCCCGACGGAAAATGTCGTATTTACAGTTAGTTGATATCTAACTCTGGTTAGTTCACGAACAGAAATACAGTTTGGGTTAGTCGAGGCTTTTCTAGAATGTGACCTTTAATTTAAAAAAAAAAAAAAAAAAATAGTGGATATGACATTATTAAAATGCAAATTTTTTTTAACCAGTAAGTGATGGTTTAACTCGAAGAAGACTGTTAGCTTTCTTGTTTGGTTTGGTTTTGAGGTTTGGTTAATCTTTGGCTAATTTGTTCATATAAAGAGGGTGTGATATTAAATTGCCATCAATTCTTAAAGCAAAGGCTAGTTAGTTTTGCTAACATGTACATTAACACTTTGGTTTTAAAGTTTTTAGCTAGCTTTAGTTAGCTAGCTAAACCTGGGCTTTTGGAGGATATGACTTTTTTATTAATTTTTTATTTTTTTGCTGTGTGTGTTTTCCCAATCCACAGAAGCTTGAGTCTAATTATTCTTATTTTTAATTAATTAGGAAAATAATTTAGTCTGAAACAAGTGTCAATGTCAAAAAACGTCATAAAGTAGCATCTGTGTTTTCTTAACATTAAACCTGAAAACCTCCGGTTTGATACTGTTTCTCATTGTGTTTTATTTTCTATTCTTCCTCCGTCAGATGAGCAAACTCCTGGCTCACTGTTCTGTGAAAACAGGCCCTCTTTGAGTCTCGCTGTGAGTGTGATGGCGACCGCTGATGAGGTCACGGTGTCCATGGGTGAGGTGGTGATGGTAAAGGCGGATGGAGAGGGTGACCCCGATGACCCCAATAAGACTCAGGTCATCCTCCAGCTCCAACCAATCACCGCTGGGTATGTACACAGGCAAGGTGTGGCATATATAAGACTGTTGTATAAGCTAGTACGTGGACTGAAGTTACAGTTCATTTCAGAAATATTTAATGTGACGAATGCTGCTACGGTAGCGTGAGATAATTAGCCTCTATAAGGTTTTAATCAGTGCTAATCATCACCAGGAGCACTAGATAGAACTAACAGAACATAGATCTGCAGATACACAGCAGGGGTGACCCTGGGTAGTCGACTATTCAAGGATTCCATTTGGAGAGGTCTGATTGAACTGTCAACCTTGTTGCTGAATCGTTGCAAAATGTGGTTATGAAAAAAGATTGTACCATTCTGAATATATAGGGGTGCTCACTGCTGCTGAACATCTGATTTTACATAGAATTTCTTTGTTTTCTTACTCCTCTCTCTCTCTCTCACCACTTGATGTTGTTTCCCTTCAATGGAGGCAAAATTAAATTCGGGCCTAAAGTTTTATATTCAAGATTAAACTAAGTGACACGTTCTCTGTCTATCAATTGCGGCAGCACCTGTGTACACACACACACACACACATAGACACAAAAAACAGTTCTGGCCATGGTGCTGTGAAACTTGACCCCTGAACCAGCTACAAGCCACACAATGATGTTACTTCACGTTTTCGTTCTCAATACACACTTGTCACACACACACAAACTCATACTCATCATGGCTGCACTGTCCCCAAAAGAGAGATGGTGATGTCGTGCCCACGAGCCTAATGAGTGAGATCAGGAAAAGTATGGATGGAGAATGTCCTCTTATTGTTATCTTATGCCAGCTGAAGAATTAAATTAGTTTATTTGGGTGTTTTAGCTCTTTTCTCTGGAGCAGAAAAAGACAATGACATCATGAATCAATGAGGGAAAAAACAACATGATTCGACGATTAATTAACTAAAGGCAAAATCTGCCGAATCAGATTCGACTATGAAAATCCTTAGTTGAGCACATCCCACAACCCACTACGTTTGCTGTGGAACTATCCTGGTTAAAAAAAGAAGAGCATCAGGTACGATGCACAGCATCAGATGTGCTGCAGTGCACAGCGTCAGGTATGCAGCTGAGCGTCAAGTGTGGTGCACAGTGTCAGGTGTGCACAGTGCCAGGTGTGGTGCACAGCGTCAGGTATGGTGCACAGCGTCAGGTATGCAAGCAGGATCAGTGTCCCCCTGCATAAATTTTAGCCTGGTCGCTATACAGGACCTTTTGTTTTTTTGAAATGCCTGGAGCTTGTCGTGGCAGAGCTGAAAAGAGCCGAGTTTTCCTCTACTGCAGCTGAACAGCTGACGTGGCCAAGACATACAGTGGAGACACAGTCTCATCGGTGCATTTCATTAATATAAACTCCAACCTCAAAGCTCTCTGTCCTCAGACTGTCTACTACCCAGGCCGTCACACAGGGAGATCATGTCACTGGTTTGTGTAATAAGTGTGTTACAGAGCTCTTATTTGTCAGTGCTTTGTTATGTTGTCATGGTAATTAATATATGCTGAGAAACAAGCTTGTAAATGTAACAAATCCTACAGGAAAGACCAATTTATGTTTAATGAATCAAATATGGTTTTGGTTATAGTGATAAAGATGCTGTAAATGTGTTAAAAAGATCTTTAAAAACACACAAAGATGTAGAAAATGTGTTGTTTTGTTTTTTTTAAGGGGGGGTCATTTTCTCACATTTGAAAACCCCTGACATAGAGGAAATGTAAAAATACTAAATGTCTTTTCAGAGATGAATCTGCTGAAACAGATGCAGCTGTCATGGCTGTGGAAGCACAACCAGGTAAGATGATCAGAATGATGTTTGGACAACTCAACAAATTCAGTGACTTTTCTCCAATCTTTTCAACTTGAAATGTTAATCTTTCCTTTTTCTCTTAGAACAAACCGAGGGAGATGATGTAGAGATCGGCTGTCCCATAACATGCGGCGACTGTAAAGCTGTTTTGCTAGTCAAAAAGTTTGTGTGCCCCGGAATCAATGTGAAATGTGTGAAGGTTGGTATTTATTATGGTTTTGAAGTCTATGCTGAAGCAAAATGGCCACTATGAAGAATTATGCAAATGTTTTTTCATTTAAAATGTGTTGCAGGAGACATAAACTGTATTTTTACAACTTTAAAACACGGCAGAAAATGTATAGATGACTTGTTATTACAAAATGTTATGTACTGTTGACATGTGTCCAACAATAACTGGATTGAACCACCTGTTTAATTTGTCTCACTTCAAACTTGGAAGTTTGAGGTCATTACAATGTGTGCAAAAGCTGTCCGGACTCAGCCCGTCATGAATAATTAAATATGATGGATGTTCTCTTTTACGCCTGGAAGATTTCTTAGCTTTAGGTTTAGTTTCTTTCCATTTTTTAATACGTAGTGTTATGAATGTTTTGCATTAAATTGACACTTATTATCTATCATAGCCGGTCTAGCCGAAGCTTCAATGAGCATCCAAGTACAACAGATGTTCTCAACAACATAAAATGATGACTCAGAGCAACAAAGCTGAAAAAACACATCAGGAACAAGTGGTGCAGGAGAAGGCAGGCTTCTGTCAGCATCGTAAAAACACAGTACATTAGGTCGTAAAACTGAAGTGTCAAGTAAATCAAGCCATCAATTCACAGCAAAAAGCTTGCACAGCTTTGTTAAAGACAAAAGAAAAGGTTTGACTCGACAACACAGAAACAAACACTTAATATAGGACAGGGTAACTAAGAAGAGCTTAGCCAGGGAATAAGAAAGTAATGTGATGCTCACCTGCCTCTATCCCGCATTTTTCCACCAGTATGAAGACCAGTTGATCAGCCCCAAACAGTTTGTGCACATCTCTGGAAAAGCCACTCTGAAAGACTGGAAGAGAGCCATCAGGATGGGTGGAGTCATGCTAAGGTGAGGGTACTTAGATTTGTGTTTCTGAAACAAGACTTATATTTTTACAGTGCCTTGCAAAAGTATTCATACCCCTTGAACTTTTCCACATTTTGTCACATTACAACCACAAATTTAAATGTATTTTATTGGTATCTTACGTGAGAGACCAACACAAAGTAGCGCATAATTGTGAAGTGGAAGGAAAGTTATACATGGAGTTCAAGAGTTTTTACAAATCAAAGACCAAAATTGAACTTTTTGGCCTACATGCAAAACACTTGGTGGAAACCTAACACTGCACATCAACCTGAACAGACCATCCCCACCATGAAACATGGTGGTGGCAGCATCATGCTGTGGGGATGCTTTTCTTCAGCAGGGACAGGGAAGCTGCTCAGAGTTGATGAATGGAGCTAAATACAAGTCAATCCTGGAGGAGAACCTGTTAGAGGCAGCAAAAGACTTGAGACTGGGCCGGAGGTTCACCTTCCAGCAGGACAACCACCATAAACATACAGCCAGAGCTACAATGGACTGGTTTGGATCAAGGCATATCCATGTGTTAGAATGGCCCAGCTAAAGTCCAGACCTAAATCCTATTGAGAATCTGTCGCAAGACTTGAAAATTGCTGTTCACAGATGCTTTCCATCCAGTCTGACTGAACTGGAGCTATTCAAAGAAGAGTGGGCAAATGTTGCAGTCTGTAGATGTGCAAAGCTGGTAGAGACATACCCCAAAAGACTTGCTGCTGTAATTGCAGCAAAAGTGGTTTGACAAAGTATTGACTCAGGGATGAATACATATGCACGCACCACTTTTCAGATTTTTATTTGTAAAAACTCTGCACGACTCTGTATTTCTGCATATTCCTTCCACTTCACAATTATGTGCTACTTTGTGTTGGTCTATCACATAAAATCCCAGTAAAATACTTTTAAGTTTGTGGCTGTAACGTGACAGAATGTGGAAAACATCAAGGGGTATGAATACTTTTGCAAGGCACTGTATAATTTGTTACATGTGAATATTAAGTTTGGTGTTTTAACAGCATGTAGTAATAATTCATGCTAGGATAATATGAGCTAGACCATTTACCTGCATCAATCATGGTTTTGAAGAAAAAAAAAAAACGGTCTCATGCTCTGAGCTTTTCTCCAGGTGAGACAGAGGTAGAGGCAGAGCCCAGAGGACCTTTTATGAATTTACATTTCTGCAGCTGCCTGCGTTGCCATGGTCTTCTAAACTGGAGACAGCTGGGGACAAGAAGGTTATTGTGCTTAGAATGTGTTGCACTCACACATGGCTGACTGAATGCACTGATTATGACCAAGCTGTCTGGACCATTCTCTCTTATTGAGCTGTTTCCATGGGTTATCAGTTGATTAAACTCTCTATCAGCCTTTAAAAATCCACTATCCACAGAGGAGTGAACCAAACGTCTGCACTATGTCACACCAACCTACACTGAATTCTCCTCTGTGTTCACCTGGCTACAGTTGGCTTGGCAGCTGACCTAAACATCACTATCTGAGCGGTGCATGATTGTCATGCTGCCTCGACAACCTGTGGTGTTTGCCAAAACACACAGCCTGCACCAGCTATACAGCTGAAGACTTCATCTCCCTGAACATCAAACAGCTCTGATGGTCCACTGAGCTTCACGCTGCCGGATCACCTGCATGATGGACCCCTGGCTGGGTCACAGGACACTGTCCATAGAACACACAGTTATCCTGCCATCATTATCATTCAGAGCACACAGCCACTTGCGTGACAGACATAGGGGATGGGGGTGTTGACACTGTTACAGCAAGATGATTTCATACCCGCTACATTTTCCAAAGGTGAAACTGTTGCTCACCCTTGCAGTGCACCAGTATACAAAAATGGAGCGCACCTCATCTCCCTTTACACTGCATGAAAAAGCACTGATCAAGTTGAACAGACATCCACCCAATCACAGACTGCTGACTGTGGCCCGGCTGTCTGGGAAATCAGATGTTACGTCCCACTTGGAGGTTCGGTCACTCACTGATGGCTGTGAAGATACAAGTCAGCGGTCCTGGAAGGTGATTTTCTTTTCTATAATTCACATTCTACATCTTGGAGATGATGTCTTTCCACATATAGGCTTCCTTCTCCTATCACACGGGTCAGAGCTCTATGGGAAACAATAGGAGAGACAGCCCGAGGGGGAACTGAGATCTTACACAACACCGGTGGGAGAAGCAGGTCCGTGGAGCCGTGTGCCATCGCCACGGATGTGCACGAAGAAAAAAGCGTGTTGCACCAAATGCGCACCATGATGGTGAGTGCACATGACTCGTGTCTACATTGAAAGTAATGGGTATTATCAGCACAAGCAGAGTGAACCACTAATGAGTTTGGTTCCGTTTCACATGATTATTAGAAAAACATTTTATTGACCTCCCCACCCCCCCAAAAAGGAAAAAAAATCTCAGTAAAAGTATTCCTGAGGAGGACCCACGCACTTTTTTTTGCCTATGCCCACGCACACAGTCATACGTACTGTCCATCCATCACATTATTCTATAGGATGTTGTCATCCATCCACTGGATATTTTGCAGTGAGGTCTTGGTCCCTCCTGCTCTGCTCGAGGAATCTCCGCTCTGACCTCTTCAGGTACTCCAGTAGATCAGAGCTGGTGTCCCGCTTTCATTTTCCTGTGTAAAAGCACAAACAGTCAATACATACATACATTTAAAAATGATGATAATGATCTACATGGGTGGGATACAGGATATGTACAAACAAATCTTACCTGGTCTGGTCTGATGAGAGGAGGATGAAGAGGAGGTGGATGATGTGCTGCAGGAAGGAGCTGGTGAGCTGCAAACCAATGGCTGGGGTAATTCAGTGTCGTCCTCCATGGTTGACAGCTGTTAATAACAAACAAAGTAACAGTGTTTAAATGTACTTAAGTCTGTGTTCAGCCACGCAAAGAGAAACACTGCCTACTGTACATCATAACAAGACATCACAAGGTGTTTGAGAAGTAAAACTTACCAGTATCCATGTTGTCTGTCGTGGTTTGAACAACCCACTTGTCCACCACGGAAAGCAGCATTTCCAACGCTGTGGCCGAGTTCAGGGCCCCGGTCGCCTGGTCCCTGTAGTCCTTCTTAAGTTTCTTAAATTTGTTGATAAGTTGTTCCAGGGTCCTCTCGTAGCCGGCAGCAGCCATCTTTTGGTGGATTTTCTCGAAAACCGGCTTTGTCTGGGAGGCTCCGTCCAACGTTTTGGACTTTTGAGGAAGACCACAGTGCCAGGAAGCACTGTGTCTCCTCCTCAGACCACTGCTGTTTGTTTTTCACGTCCATTTCTCAATTTCTTTCGCTACTGTTGCTCTTGCTACTGTTGTTTTACAAACGGCAGTTCCGTGTTCACACTGCTCCTGCTTGGTCATGCAACCCTGCCCCTATCCCCCGATGTCATTGGTTCTTGGCTCTGGACCAGCTCGGAGTTGGTGCTTGCTTGGAGCAAGTTTTAAGAACCAAGAACCGGTGCTTGGGCAGTGGAAAAGCAAAGAACCGGTTCTGAGTCAGGCACTGGCTCTGAACCGGCATTGCAACCCGCTCGGTGGAAAAGGGGTTACTATGTAACAAGTGAATTCAGTCATTTCATAACACTACTTGTGTACATCCCTCAAAAGGCAACTGCTGAAGTTCCATGTGAGATACTATGAAATTGTTGCTTGGATACAGACTAAACATCCTGAGGCACTTGCAATAATATCAGGAGACTTCAACCATGTTACCCTCTCCTCCCACCTGACTGGATTTACACAGTTTGTGTTACTAGAGAAAACAAAACCCTTTATCTGCTGTATGCCAATGTCAAACTCAAAGACACTTACCGCGCTACCACTGAGAAGGTCAGATCACAACTTGTTTTTTCTGCAGACCTGTTACAAACCCTGTGTGCAGAGGGAGCCTGCAACTACACTCACAGTGAGGAAATGGACAACTGAGGCACCTGGTGAGGCTCTGAGGGATTGCTTTGAATGCACAGACTCTGATGTGCTGCTGGAAACAGACAAGAACAGTATGGACATTGACAGACAGGTTGACTGTTTTACTGAGTACATCAACTTCTGTAGAGACACAGTCTCTACAGAGACAAAGTACAAAGTAACATAAAGGCAATCCTCAACTAGAAAAAGGAAGCTTTTAGAGACGGTGACAAAGAATGGCTCAAACAGGTGCAACAGGAGTTGAAGAAGAGATTGAAGATGGCAAAGTTAGAATACAAAAAGAAGATAGAGAAGAATTTACAACACAACAACATCCCAGAGGTGTGGAGAGGAATCAACACCATCTGTGGCTACAACAAAAAGAAAAGACAGCCAATAGTGGGTGGTGTGGAAAGAGTTCTTCAACAGGTTTGACACTGAGGCCACATCCCATTACACTGCCAGTCCTCCTCCTCAACATGTGGGCATCTCCATTATGGCTCCTTCTTCTCCTCCACAAGTGTGTTTCTCCACCACAACTTCTCGTTCTCGTTCTCCTCCTCCTACACTCCATCTCCACTGCTGCAGCTGCTCCCCTTCTTACACCTGTTTCTCCACACTTGTTTGTCATAGAGACAGGGGTGATATTAGAGCTCAGGAGACTTTGCTCTGGGAAGGCTGCTGGCCCAGATGATGAGTGTCCAAGGCTTCTTAAAGACTGTGCTGGCCAACTGTGTCAGCCTCTCCACAGGATGTTCAACCTGAGTCTACAGCTGGGGTGAGTGGGCTGAACTAAATGACTACAGACCGGAGGCCCTTACTTTGCACATCATGAAAACCCTGGAGTGGCTGATTCTACGCCTACTGAGGCTTGAGATCAAAGACAAACTCGATCCCCTGCAGTTTGCACACAATGAACACATTGGAGTGAATGACGCAGTCCTCTACATGCTCCACCGTGCCCTCTCTCATCTGGAGGAATCTGGAGAATTATGTTTTTTGATTTTTCAAGCGCATTTAATACCATCCAACCGAACGAGATGGAAGTGGATCCTTCCTTTGTCTCCTGGATCACAGATTACCTGACAGAAAGGCCACAGTTTGTCAGGTTGGGGAACTGTGTTTCTGGGACATTAATGAGCAGCATGGGGCTCCACAGGGGACTGTCCTGGCTCCATTCCTGTTTACATTGTATACAGCAGACTTTAAATACAACTCTGAGTCCTGCCACATCCAGAAATACTCAGATGACACTGCTATTGTAGCATGTATCAGGAATGGACAGGAATCTGAATCTGAATATAGGGATTTAATAAAAGCCTTCAGTGATTGGA